>JAJONR010006345.1:0-43064 GCA_029582245.1 Solanum etuberosum
ATTGGGCATGAGATCACATTCATATTCCCTTAAGAATTTAGACCTGGATCTGAAGAACAGGACAAGCTCTCCAGCAAAGCCATCCTTTGAAGACCCACTTGTGCTTGAATTGAAGCAATTGCCTGGTAATATGAAGTATGTGTTTTTAGGTTAAAAAAACACTTTTCCAGTTATTGTGGCTGCAGATCTTAATTTTGAACAAGTGCAAGCATTGATGAAAGTATTGAAAAGGTTCAAGAAATCAATTGGTTGGAATTGGGCATGAGATCACATTCATATTCCCTTAAGAATTTAGACCTGGATCTGAAGAACAGGACAAGCTCTCCAGCAAAGCCATCCTTTGAAGACCCACTTGTGCTTGAATTGAAGCAATTGCCTGGTAATATGAAGTATGTGTTTTTAGGTTAAAAAAACACTTTTCCAGTTATTGTGGCTGCAGATCTTAATTTTGAACAAGTGCAAGCATTGATGAAAGTATTGAAAAGGTTCAAGAAATCAATTGGTTGGACCATTGCTGACATCATTAGGATACCTCTCGGTATTTGCACTTACAAAATTCAACTGGAGGAGGATCGAAGCCCAAGTATAGAGCACCAAAGGAGGTTGAACCAACATATGCAAGAGGTCGTAAAGAAGGAGATCATTAAATGGTTAGATGCAGGAGTGGTGTACCCCATTTTTGATAGTCATTGGGTGAGCCCAGTGCTGTGTGTACCAGAAAAGGGTGAAACGACTATGGTGGCGAATGCTAAGAATGAGTTGATCCCACAAAAGCCAGTCACAGGTTGGCGAATCTGCATGGACTATAGGAAGTTAAACTAGTCGACCTTGAAAGACCACTTCCCAATGCATTTATGGACCAGATGTTGGATAGGCTGGAAAGAAAAGGTTGGTATTGTTTCTTAGATTGATACTCTGGGTAAAAACATATTTCAATTGCTGTTGAAGATCAAGAAAAAGTCATTTTTACATGTCCATATGGTACCTTCACGTTCAAACGCATGCCATTTAGATTATGTAATGCTCCTGCAACTTTCCATTGATGTATGATGTCCATTTTCTCGGACATGGTTGAAGAAACTTTAGAGGTATTCATGGATGAATTCTCTATGGTAGGTGACACTTTTGATGATTGTATGTTCAATCTTAGTTGGGCACTACAGAGGTGTGAAGAGGAAAACTTGGTTCTGAACTGGGAAAAGTGCTATTTCATGGTCAATGAAGGCATAATATTGGGCCATAAAGTGTCTGAGAAAGGTTTGGATGTGGATAAGGCGAATATCGAAGTCATTGAGAAGCTACCTCCACCTATTTCTGTGAAGGGAATCCATAGTTTCTTGGGACGTACAGGGTTTTCCTGGAGATTCATTAAGGACTTCAAAAAGATTGCAGATCCTTTGTGTAAGTTGTTGGAGAAGGAGATAAAGTTCACCTTTGTAGAGGCATGCACCAAAGCATTTGAATCTCTCAAGGAAGCATTTGAATCTCTCAAGGAGAGATTAATTATTGCTCTAGTTATCATCTCTCTATTGGTCTGAACCATATAAGGTAATGTGTGATGCGAGTGGTGTTGCTTTGGGGATTGTGCTAGTCCAAAAACATAACATGATCTTTCACTCGATATACTACGCAAGCAAGACATTTAATGGAGTTCAAAAGAACAATATCGTCACCGAGCAAGAATTGCTTGCAGTTGTGTATGCATTTGAGAAGTTCAGAGCATACCTTCTAGGAAAAAAAGTGATAGTTCACACTCAACATGAAGCATTGAGATATCTGATGGAGAAGAAAGATGTTAAGCCAATATTGATAAGATGGGTGCTCTTGCTACAAGAATTTGACTTTGAGGTCAAAGACCGAAGAGGTTGTGAAAACCAAGTGGCAAACCACTTGTCCGGGTTAGAACAAGAAAAGAAGGGGAAGCTGAGATTGACATTGATGACTCATTCCCAGATGAGCATGTATTAGCCGCTACTCTTGATCTTATTCCTTGGTTTGCTGACTTTGCCAGCTATCTTGTTAGTGGTTTGATGCCTGAGGACCTGACCTTTCAACAAAGAAAAAAGTATTTTCATGATGTGGGTAAATACTTTTGGGATGAAACTTACTTGTACATGGTTTGTGCTAATAATATAATCAGGCGGTGTGTACCTGAATCTGAAATGTTGAGTATTCTTGAAGCTTTTCACTCCTCTCCTATTGGTGTCACCATGGAAGAGGTTGCACAGCCGATAAAGTGTTTCAAAGTGGTTACCACTAGCCTACAATTCATCAAAATTACTTGGTAAAAGGCTATGATACATGCCAAATGAAAGGAGCCATATCTCGTCATTATGAGCTGCATATGACCCCTATCTTGGAGGTAGAGTTATTTGATGTATGATAAATAAACTTTATGGGGCCATTTGTGAGTTCTTATGGGCAGAAGTACATCTTGGCTGAGAATGATGGGAAAAGTGTTGTTGGGTTCATAAAAAAATATTTTCTCTAGGTTTGGTACACCTAGGGAAATTATTAGTGACGGCGGTTCTCACATCTACAACAAAGTGTGTAGCACACTACTGGCTAAGTATGGGGTGAAACAATATAAAGTAGCAACCCCGTATCATCCATAGACGAGTGAACAAGTTGAAGTTTCTAATCGATAAATAAAGTCCATATTGGTGAAGACTCTAAATGCCAATATGACTAACTGGGAAATGAAGCAAGATGATGCATTATGGGAATACCAGACAGTTTTCAAAACACCCATTGGTATCTCACCGTACCAGCTAGTGTTTGGAAAAATATGTCATTTGACTGTGGAATTAGAGAACAAGGTGTTGTGGGAGCTAAAGAAACTAAACTTGAGTTGAATGAAGCATAAAACATGAGATTGGAGTAGATAAATGAGATGGATGATTTTAGGCTAAGGGCTTATGAGAGGCCTGCTCTGTACAAAGAGAGGATGAAGTTGTATCACGATAATATCATTGAGAAAAGGACTTTCAGTCTTGTGGACTTAGTGCTGCTTTTCAACTCAAGGCTTAGGCTGTTTCCAGGAAAGTTGAGGTCCAAGTGGTCAGGACTATTCAAGGTGACACAAGTATTTAAGTCTGGAGTCATCGAATTTGAAAATGAAAAGGGTGAACGGTTACAAGCAAATGGATAACGAGTTAAGTTATACATGGGAGTTCCAGATGAAGTTAAGATAGTTGAGGAACTCCATCCGGATGAAGTCTGAGTAATCAAGTAACCTGCGTTGCACATCGACATTGAATTTTGTGCTACTTGGGAGGCAACCCAAGATGTAATTGTAATAAGTAGTTAATTTTCTTGATTTTTTTTTTATAGAGTCACTATGTGTTGAGTGGGTGTAAGAAGGACTTGGGATAACAAAATGTCACCACGGGCTGGTATACGGGTCGTGAAGACCTAAATGGCCCATGAAAAGTGTGGCAGGCGGGTCATTGATATACCGTGAGTTTACGGTATTTTTGATACATTTCACTTAGAAGTTGTGTGTGTCTAGAGCTATATTGTGTTAGAATTAATGTTTATGTGCAATGTTTGTAGGAAATAGCCTTGGAGCGGTTGATGAAGACGAAAGCTGAAATTTTGCAGAAGGGGCCACCCATGGAAGTGATACACGGACCGTGGGTCCTTTGACGGACCGTCGATGGGCAGGCGTAGATGGAGAATCAGGGATAGACCCCAACCTACAAGTTGGGCACCTCCCTAAAGAAGTATAAGCGATCGTTATCAAGTAAAGAACCCAACTTGTAAGTTGGGGTCGATCCTACGAGGAAAATGGTTTAGACTTAAACTTAACTCACTATTATATCCGTTTAGTCAAATTATTTCCGAGGAAAGTAAATAGGGGGGATTTTGTAAGTAAGTAAGAGTTTTAGATTGCTTAAGTAATAAGTAGACAAGATTCAACTCTAGAAATATCAATATGAGAAAGAAACTAGGGCATATGTGTTCCCCATAAGCTCTTAACGCGGTAATCCTAATAATAGTAATTCTTTCCTAGTGTTTTACATGCAAAGTTGGTAAGTTATGTATCCTTAAGTGATTGGTCCTCCAGATTGGGAATGTCACTACACACCTTGGTCCGGCTACGAGTATATACTTTACTAACCCTTACCTTTACCTGAAATTAGATATCACATCAATGTATGACTTAGTTTTCACCCTCGCACCAATTGACATTAGACTATTAGATAGCATCCACTAAATCTCTGTTTTTAATTCTTTTCTCAATAACTACCTCCTTGGTCCGGCAAGTAGAAACGAGGCAGGTTCTAACGCTTGCAACCGTTAAAAAGACTTCTAAGCGAAAGAACTAACAATGCATGCATGCACACTATTCAAGAATTACTTAATTATTATTCATACTTTGTTAATTACTCATGGTTCCCACAACCCTAGTTGTGGATTTAGCTACTCATGCTTGAAATAACACAATTCATAATTGGGTAAAAAGAATTCATGAACTTACAAGAAGAATTGATGAAAAACCGAATCTTGAATTTGAAATTCATAGTCAAAATCTTATCAAATGAATTTCGGAAATCAAATTGCTAAAGTTTGCCAGTTAATTCCCAAAACACCAAAAACTAAGAGTTCATATTAATGTCTAACCCCCAAAAATGAGGTTTATAACTCCTATTTATAGAAAAACAAGTCCCAAATAAAAAGGAAACGAAATAAGGAAATAAACTTCTGGAACGCGGCTTCATTCAATGACTCGACCTATGGACTGTGGGTCGACCTACGGTCCGTAGATCCCCTTCTGTGGCTCCATACTTGGGATTTTTCATTAGGTAATGGAACTTCAACTCCCAGATCATCAACGACGGATGTGCAGGACGGCCCGTGGGTCGACCTAAGGTCCGTCAGTTGCTCCGTAGTTCCACACTTGGTCAGACTTCCTTGATGCTCCATCTCCGCCTGCCTATCAACGGTCTGTCAAAGGACCTACGTTCCGTGGATTACTTCCGTGGGTGGCCCCTTCTGCAAAATTTTATCTTTCGTATTCATCAACCGCGTCCAAGCCTATTTCCTGCAAACATAGCACATAAACATTAATTCTAACACAATATAGCTCTAGACACACACAACTTCTAAGTGAAATGTATCAAAAATACCGTAAACTCACGGTATATCAACACCCTCAACTTAAACTCGTTGTTTGTCCTCAAGCAACGCACTAAAACTCTAAACGACACTTGTGTAGCAGCAGACATTCAAACTGAAGCAATCACATGGCTTTCTAACTCACATCCCTTATTTAGTGAAACCCTTTTCATCTAGACTCAACAAGCTAACTCATGCAGATCAAGATATGACATCGATTGACCAATAGACATCACAACATACACTTTTCACAATCACCAAGGTACCAACTTTCCAACAATGTAACTAGTGCCCTCACTTCAAACGAAAACCCTTTTTCACACAATAACTATGAATTTTGAGTTTAAGTATTCATTCAACACTCATGCTCAGAAGTGACTTCAAGTACGGTTAGTGCTCAATACCATAGGCTTTCCCTTATTTTCACTGCATAGACTTTCCAAACTAGTCACTAGGATCACTATAGGAATTTCTTAGCTTGTAACGTAGGCTCAGGGTCAGGTAGGGTACATTTTGATATTTTTTAGTGGCTTTCTACCCTCCTTGACATTACATTAGTTTTTTACCTCTTTTCTCAACCAATTCTTCACATCTTTTCACTTTCTTTTCTTTCCCTTGACTCTCTTCAACACAGATGCGACTTTTGACTTGATAGCTCATATGTTTCATTTTTCTTGTTTTTCTTTTACTTCATTTTTCTTTGTTTCTTTCAGCACTTTTGTCATTCATCTTTTTGCTTCTTTTGAATAAAGTCACATCTTTTTCTATCTTTTTTTTTCTTTTTTCTCTCTTCAACACAAGACTCTTTTCATACCCTTTTTCTTTCGGTTTCCTTTTTCATAGCCACCCTCAACTTATGTGTTTTGCATGAGTTGAGATGCACAATATCCGATGTTGGACTGGGGCCAAGATCAAGGTAACTTTTTGAATTAGCCATCCTCAACTTAGGCTTTTGGCCTAAGTCAAGGTGCACATGTCCAAGGAGGGACCAGGGCCAAAACAATTATTTTAGGGAAGGTGAGTTAGGTGTATTGAAAGAAGTGGTCTACATTAGGCTCAAACATTTGGATCAAAGGGAATAATTATTTCATTTGGTTGGATCATTTTAGGCTTGAGTGGACTTATTTGAACAAGGGCCTATGATCATTTCCCAGCTTCTCACACACACTTGGCACATTGTTTCATTATCAAATTATTAGATTACCCAGTTCAAGTTTTAGCTTAAGTCATAAGGTCAAACCGGTTCCTTATCATGTCATATTGAGATCCAACCCATTCAACTCATCAAGCCTATAGATCTAGCACATTTCAAATTTTTTGGATGGGTATCAATTTCATGCTCTTTATGCCATCATGCTTTCATTCTTCTACTTAATCCTACACATACATTCTTAGACATGCCGGTTCAACATAAAAGTAAACAGTCCTTTGGGCGAAATAACCACAGGCAAGAAAACCCCAAAGGAGGATTATGTGTTGGGTTACTCAGACTTCACCCTATCACTCACAATCCATTTACCCCACCCCCAACAAAATAAGGTGCAATTTCCCTCAATGCAAAAAAATCAAAATTAAAGCATAGGGTGAAGCAAACCATTGGCGCGAATGCGCCGAAGACCTCTCAAGAAGCGGGTGGGTCCGGTTTCCCGGAGTCTCCGTCAACGGTCCGTGGTTCGACCTACGGATCGTAGGTCTGGTCCATAGGTCACTCTGACACTTAGAAAAAACTAGAAAACTTACCTGGGATCTACGAACACCATCCACGGTCCGTCGATGGGTCCGTAGACCACTGCACAACTATTTTTTCCAGATTTTTGCCTTTCATCCCTGCACATGTAGCAACCATTAGGACTTTCTTTTCACATTTTCTGGATACTTTTTAGACACGGACCCTATTCTATATCTAGCCAACACTAATAAAAAATATAAAACACATATCTAAAGCTACAAAAAATCAACAAGAAAGAAAGAAACTCCTAAATTGAAAAAGAAACTCCTATAGTTAGCTAGATTGTACATCTTGGGTTGCCTCCCAAGCAGCGCTTGATTTAACGTCATGGCACGACGCAGACACCTTGATTACTCAGACTTCATCAAGATAGTAGGCCTCGATCACTTCTTGCACACTCTCAGATTTTCCCAAGTAGACTTTTATCTTCTTCCCGTTCACTTTGAACCTCTTTCCTTCCTTGTTCTCAAGATCGACCGCCCCATGTGGAAATACTTGAGTGAATCTGAATGGCCCGGTCCACTTGGACTTGCGCTTGCCAGGAAACAAGCGCAACCTTGAGTTGAATAAGAGCACCAGATCACCTACAATAAATTTACGCTTTTCAATCTTTTGATCGTGGTACTTCTTCATCTTCTCCTTGTATAAGGCTGAACTCTCATATGCTTTTAGGCGAAACTCATCAAGCTCATTCATCACTTCAATATCATTACTTTCACAATTCAGTATTACCGCTGCTAGTGCATCAACACCTATCCTCTCCTCAATAGGTAGTTCAAACTCCTGCTCCACAATATGATTCACCACCGATACTGACTTTACATCACCTTCTTGCTTCATAGCCCTACAGATGTTAAAAGTGACCTCCTCATTATTCAGTCGAAACTTCATCTGCCCTCTCTCCATATCGACTAAGGCATGCCTAGTAGCAAGGAATGGTCTCCTTAAGATGATGGGACCTCAAAATCGAGTATCACAAAGTCTGTCGGGAAGATGAACGACCCCAGTTTCACAAGGACATCTTCGAGCACTCCAACAGGCCTCTTCACAGTTCTGTCAGTCATAAGTAAACGCATAGCAGTCGGTTTCGGAGCTCCCAAACCTAATTTCTTATAAATGGACAATGGCATCAAATTAATGATGGCCCCCAAGTCGCACAAAGCTTTCGCAAAGTGTGACTTCCCAATGATACAAGGAATAGTGAAAGCTCCAGGGTCCTCTTTCTTTTGCACAAGTGACCTAGTGGCGATAGCACTACAATGTTGTAGTCTCTCTTCATTCTCAAAACTAACAGCCCTCTTTTTGGTCACCAAGTCTTTCATGAATTAAGCATACCCAGGCATTTTTTCCAAAGCTTCTATTAACGGGATATTTATGGAAAGTTGCTTCAGCATAGCCATGAACCTGTGGTATTTTCCTTCTTCGATCTTTTTGACCAATCTCTGCAGGAATGGAGGTGGAGGTCTAGGAATGGGAACAACTTTTTGGGTCACCTCGACTTCCTTTGCAATATCATCTTTTGGAATTTCAGTAACCTCAATCTCATCCTCATCCTTCTCTATCACTTTTTCAACCTCAGATGGCATGGGAGGGTCTATGGTATGCTTTCCTCCGTGAGTAGTGACTGTCATACAATGCCCATCATTTTTTGGATTCTGGATGGTGTTGCTAGGATGTGTGCCAGGCTGACGTAGATTAACAGTGGCGGACAATTGACTAAACTGCTGCTCAAGTTGCTTGATTGACACTGCATAGGCATCAACTTTTTGACCAATTCCAGACAAGTCATTTCGCATCTCTTTCAAATTCTCATCAGTTGAATCAAACCGCTGCATCATCTTTTGCATCATATCCTCAATTCGTGACATACTATTACTAGACTGTCTATTACTAGGAGGGACGTAGGGACCAACCTTATCATTACTATTGCCATAGTTGTTTAGGTTGTAGTTGTTATCATGATTGTAGTTCCCATCTCGGACATAGTTACACTCACGGTTGTATTTACCTGCACGATTGTAGCCGCTATAGTTTCGACCTTGGTTTCCTTGACCTTGGTGCCAATTATCCGAGTTGGAACCTTGGGAGTTGGTTCGGAAACCCCCCGTCTAATCATTTACCAAATTCACATCCTCCTCATAGTAACACTCCTCAATTGGTGGTGGTGGAGATTTGGTCAGATAATTCACAGCATTTACCTTTTTTGCACTACCACTCACATGTTTTAGTATTAGACCCAATTCTGTTCTCATCTGAGCCATCTTTTCCCGAATGTTATCATTAGCTTGGTTGGGCGCAGTTTGGACAGCGAACGTGTTCCTACCAGTGTTTGATTTTCTAGTGCTCCAGGCTTTGTTGTTTTGGGAAATCCTCTCAAGCTTTTCAATGATCTCCTCAAAAGTGCATTCACCATATGATCCTCCGGCAATAGTATCTAGCACGACTCTTCCATTGTCATCCTGCCCTCTATAGAAATACTCCTTCAAAGACTCATCATCAATGTAGTGGTCTGGAACACTTCTGATGAACCCGGTGAACCTATCCCATGAACTGCTTATTGACTCTCCTGGTAATGCCGCGAAGTTGTTCAATTTATCTTTATGATTTAACTTCTTGGACACAGGAAAGTATCTTGATGTGAACACTTTGTGCATTTGGTCCCATGTATAGATCGAATTGTATGGTAACTCAGAAAACCACGTAGCAGCATCTCCAGTCAGTGATAGTGGAAAGACCCTCAGACCGATGACATCCATATCTAACTCTGGTCGCCCAACATAAATTTTGCACACACTGGAAAGTTTAGCCTGATGAACATAGGGATCCTCCGAAGCCAACCCAGCAAACAACCCTCTCGCTGTAAGCATCTGTGTCAAACTTCTAGTGACTATGAATGTGTGACCTGGAGATAGAGGTGGAAGAACAATAGGACCATCTAAGGTGGTTGCATCATAATCAACCCTGTAATGCTCAAGAAAACTCGGTGTTGGTGGATTCTGAATCGTTTCTGCATTTCCTATTAGATTACCACCACGAACCTGAGCAGACACATTAATAATTCCTAGAGGCTGCAATTCCAGTCCATCTCCAAGATCCTCTCTGATTGGATTATTTTGGACCCCTTGATTATCCATTTTTCTCAAAGTTTTACTCAACTCTAGATCGTAGGGGGTCAGTGGTTCGCCTCAACTCCATGTACATGGCATATACTAGAGTAGAAATCTGTAGAAAACAAAAACAAAAACAAAATGTAAAATTAGGAAATACTTGACTAAAGTTCAATAATGTAGTTAAACTTAATCTAAAAGCCAAAATCCCCGGCAGCGGCACCAAAATTTGATACGCTCAAATTATACCTCCCTAAAGAAGTTTAAGTGTAAACCATTTTCCTCGTGGGATCGACCCCAACCTACAAGTTGTGTTCTTTACTTGATAACGATCGCTTATACTTCTTTAGGGAGGTGTAATTTGAGCGTATCAGTCATGTAATTACAAGCTAAGTTGGGGCAACGTTCACGAAAGGTTTTACACGCCGTTCCACTTTTGACGGACCATTTAGCCTCCCGTGAACATCCAGACCAGTTTTCTAATTTTTTTCTAAGTGTGGGTTCACGGGCGACTTAACAGAGTGTTCTTCTCTTCATTAATCTTTCAAATAAAAGGCATCCAAACACCAAGAGACCGGCTCTTTCCTCTTCTTTTTGAATTTGTAATGTCTCTTGTAACCTAAATAGTTACTTTCCCTCATCTATATCAGGGAATCAAAGTGATTCCATAGAGCAAAGCATTATTCATCAATTCAAAGCATTCTTTATATTCCAAAAGATCATTCATCTTCATCTCTTGTCCCATTACCATGTGAATTTGAAGTAATTACCCAACTCTTGTTGATTATAACTTGGATTTGTAGAATTAACATTGGGGAAGTGTTGATTATTGATGAGTTTCATTATATGATTGTAAATTTCGAAGTTCTAGGGCTCATGTGTTATTGGGTTAGGTTGGAACTCGATTAATTGCATGATTAGGGCTTGTATTTGATAAAATAGTTGATGGGTTTCATGTGAAAAGTGTAATCGTGTACATGGGATTCTTAGGGATAGTAGATTTTGTGTTTCATGTGTGAAATTGTCAAATGTGTAGGTTGTCTTTGAGGAAAAAGGAAAAACTCACCAAGTGTAAGTCCACGAGAGGCTTCACGGTCCATGTACTTTTTCACGGGCCGTTAAACCCCTCGTGAACCACACTTAGGTGATAGTTACCTGCACCATCCATTCACGGAGGCCTATACTGGCCGTGAAGCTTTTCATGAACCGTATAGCCTCCCGTTTTAAAAAAAATTAAACAAAAAAGATATATCTTTAATTATTTATTTCTTTCTACATTGAGTGGTCTTTCCCAATGATATATTTAGTGACGACATTCTTAAGGGAAATCATCACTTTGTATAATTATACATAGGAAGTCTGAGTACTCGCTAGTGTAGTCATTTTTGTACTTGAATTCTAACTCCTTGTTTCACAGGTTTAATTGCAAAGTCAAGGTGCAAGACAACAAAATTACACCTCTCACCCCATGCTTCCCCGGAGTCTACTTCGGAGGCTCATGTTGATAATACAGTGGAATCACACTCACCCTGAGTGACTCGATCTCGGATAACTCAAGAACTAGAACAACATGAACCCACTCCTTCCTAGTCTGAAGAGGAGGGATATGGTTTCGGGAGCAAATGAGAGTCTGGAAGTGGATCTAATGCTTCTGCAAATGATCTATCCATAGCTGGGGGTGAGGAGGAAGAAAGGGATAGTGCGGAGGATAGCAACAATAGTTATAGTGATGACAATATTGAGAAGTTTGTCCGAGAGAGGGAATCTGGCCCAGTGGTCCAGCGGCAGCTCATTGAGGTTATCTGAAATACCTAGGCGGTTCCTTGGTCAAGGGCTATTTTCAAATCTAGCATATCGTCAAAGTCCAGTGGCATAGGCAGGAGACCAATTGTGCCTGAAAGTAGAATTGTTGATACTAACTTAAAGGCTCTCCCCGAGATTTTACACCTATTCAAGAAGCACCACTTTGAGTGGATGGCCAAAAATTTGGGACATTTTGGGAGGCATTTGACCTAAGAATTTTACTCTGCCTATGCTGCCACATTACTTAACTGTGTAACTTCAGAAGGATCCAAAAAGTGGACAAAGTAGCAGCGCTAAAGATGGCACCACTAGATGAAGTGCATATTCATGGTGTAAGGGTGGATATTTCAGAGACAACGATTAATAGATTTCTGCATGGTCCAGAATACATTACACCTACTACGGTGGACCTATATGAGAACCAACATTTGGTGACAAGTGAAGTTGAAATGAATGACCATTTTTTCTCGTGCGAGCATTATGAAGTGGATTATTGGGCCGATTGCAACTGACGGCGAGGCAGCATCATGGGTAACCAACCCAAAGCTTCACATCACACTACAACAAATTCGATTATCATGGATAAATAATTTCGTCTTCTATAAATCATA
The DNA here is from genome assembly GCA_029582245.1 of Solanum etuberosum. Lineage (NCBI taxonomy): Eukaryota > Viridiplantae > Streptophyta > Magnoliopsida > Solanales > Solanaceae > Solanum > Solanum etuberosum. The sequence goes on from JAJONR010006345.1 coordinate 12,372, forward strand.
TTTCATCGCTAAAAATATTGTGTGACGAAACAAATTTCGTTAGTCAGTCGTCACTAAAAGTATACAAAGACGCTTTAGTGCTTCGTCACTAAAAGTATTATATTAACTATGAAAAGAAAAACCGTCCCCAAATGCATAAACATTTGTGAAGAATTTATTTGTCATAAAAAGTATAATTTTTTTATAGTTAATAGTATATTTTGTCACTAAAAAGGTTATTACTACACACAAAATTATATCGTCGCTAATTAGTTAGTTCAATGAGTGACAACATCAATTGTCGCTAAAGTTATATGTATTTCGTGGTTGAACAAATATAATATCATCATTAATGACTATCTTTTATATAGAAGAAAATATTTCATCCTTAAATGTATAAATTAGGGAAAAATTTATTATTATAAAAAAGGATGATAATTTTGTGGTTAAATCTATCATTTTGTTACTAAAAATATTGCTTTCACCGACAACATATATTTTCACTATAAATTATAATGATTAGTGACAATTACAATTGTAACAAAATAAAAAATTAATTTGTATTCAATAAAAAGGGATACTAGGACAATACATTTTCTATCACTAAAGGTAGTCAACTCGTGATGAACTAATTTATTTCGTGATGAAAATATTTATCTTAAAAGGTTTAATTTTTCGTTGCTAAAAGTTACCTTTGATGATAAAATATTTTGTTACTATTTACTAACAATTGATGACATTTAATTAGTTTATATTGATATTATTTATTAAATTAGAGTTGCATAAATTGAAAATTAAATAATAAAACATGCTAGATAATAATAAATTTCATCCATGATCATATAATTAAAAACAACTAAAATTATACTAAGATGATATATCATTACAAACTCCTTAAATAAAAGTAAGATATGTCCAATAATAAGAAAATCTAACTAAAATATACTAAATATTACTCCTAAACTAAGTCATATAATTTTGTAAAAATTTCTCTCAAAGTTTTAATAATGTGGTGAAACATAACTTGCAATCAATCTTACTTCAATTCTCACCTTTTATACCTATGAAAAAGAGAAAAAAAATTAAGATTTAATTTGAAGTGTTTCATACTAGAGTCAAAATTAAAATTTGTAACACAATTTGTCATTCATATGTTGTAATGCCTAGTCTTATAAGGCTCATACAAACAAGTTTAAGAATCGTTGCATGATATTTTTTTCTCATACACAACCATATCAATCCCTCCTCTCTTCTTCCATTAGGATGTCAATCCTCTAATACACGGATGATAGTGACATATTATTTGTTGTTTGATGATCAATTATTCTCTTTAGTTGCCTCCCCTCTTATGTGAGAACACAATTTAGTAACTCCTCTTGCTACACCTAAAATAATTCAATGGACATGTTGCGCACACAGTTTAATATTTGCATTTGATGAGATAATGCCAGATGTTGCGCACAGATTTTGTATGAGGCATCCAAACAATAATTTCAAAACTGAAGGCCTTGGAGGACAAACAATGAAAGATATCCTATGGAAAGCTGCCAGGGAAACTACAAAACATGAATTCTATGGAAGATATGGCAAAATTAGATTCAAAAGCCCCTGAATGGTTTAGTAATAAACCTTCCATTCACTGGTCTAGGGCTTTTTCTTCTTCTTTCCAAATGCGATGTATTATTAAACAATTTGTGTGAGTCATTCAACAGTGTACTTCTACCTGAAAAAAATAAATATATTTGGACAATGCCTGAATTAATTAGGATCTATATGATGTCCAGACTTCAAAAGAACAGTGATAGAATGATGAAGTATTTCTAGCGACTATGTTCGGAAATCATGTTAAAGCTAGAGGAAAATAAGGCTAAAGCTGCTAAATATATTACCACTAAATCTGACCAATTCCACTGTCAAATTGAGAACATCTATCTTAGACTGTTCTCCGTCGATCTTAAGGAGAAGATATGTTCTTGTAAGAGATGGAATTTAACAGGAATACCTTGTATTCATTCTATTGCAGCTATATGGGTTAAGAAGGATGAACCCAAAATATATGCTCATGAATGCTATACAATTGAGTAGTATATGAAAAGTTATAGTCCATCCATATTGCCAATTGCCAGCCCTTGCCTAAGACAAGGATTGAACCACCTCTGCCACCCATATATAAAGCACAACCAGCCAGACCAAGAAAACTAAGGAACAGAGGAATTGATTAGACAATTCAAAAATAATTAGATTCTAGAAAGCGTATCTTGTTATAAACATCAAGAAAGGGCAAAAAAAAAGTGTGAATCATGTGGAAAATTAGAGCACAACACTAGAAAGTGCCCTATTCTTATGGGAAGTAATCACTCTAAAGTTCAATAACAATCAGTCCATCAACAAATCAAAATAGAAGACCTTTCTACACTTAGTAACGCAATACCACAAGTAAGTAATCAAATAAAATGGTTCTCTTCACAAGGATAATAATGATAAATTTTTTATTATTGTAGGTTTTAGACACCATTATTGAGAGTGTCATATCAATACAGCCCAACTTCTCATTTGTAATTGAACAAATTGAATTAGCTTTTCTTGTTCTCTACTTATGTTGTTTGTATCAAACCTAACGAGCTAACTTATTTTCTTTTGTATATTGTAGGTCAATCAACTTAACAAATGACCAAGGATATCGCAAGACCAATTGAGGAGTTCTGCATTCATTTTAGAAGAAATTGATGACCCTTCCAAAGAAGGTACAAGGCCACTCTTCATCGAGAGAATGGGAAAATAATATGAACCACCATCAAGATTACAAGAAGCACTTTCTCAAAGTAGAAAGAGAGTGGGAAGTAACTAACAAGCAAGAAGAAAAATGTTCCCTGAATAAATAAGTCATAGAAAATTAATGACAATACATACCTGAGTTTATAACTAGTTCTTTCTTTATGACTTTAATGTTAATCATACTCATGGATGATTGAGTTTTCCTTTTTAAACTGTATGCAACTTAGATATTTATCTTTAAATTGTCAGTTTTCATAACAGTTCCTAAATATGTCGCAGGCAAAGAAAACGTTTGGATTCCATGAGAATAAAATCTCCAAAAGACAAAAGAATCAATTCATTTAATTCTCATGAGAATTTGAAGTTACTGGCTTAGAGAGTTTGCATCGGCTTTAAGTTCAAAAATAATTAGTTTACTGAGTTGCTTTAGTCTATCAATTTAAACATGTATATTCAAAGTGCAGTAAAATTATATAATTTTATGTCTAATAAGAACTTTATTTCCTTAATATAAATTTCAACTAAGCATCCAAAAAAGTAAGTGCATATCACGGGTTATCTCCTTATCAATTCAGTTGCATAAACATAAACCATGAAAGGCCTTCCATGGTTCATTTTTGTTTCTAATAGAACACAAATTTGTATCCAACATTCTAGGAAATAAGAATTACTTCTCAATGTATACCTAAATTGAATACTCACAGTTGGATTAGTATAGTATCTGAGATACTGGAAAAAATTAAGAGAAGAAAGAGGATTAATACCACTAATACAAAGCATCACTCAATTACGAGAGCAGGCTTGTGGATATCTCTATAAAATTTTCACGTAGAGATATGTAATTACTTGATCTATGTTGCAATTCTCTCTAAAAGTTGTGACAAACACTCACAAAACCTGAAAACAACAATGTAATTAGCTTGAAATGGTGATTGCCTAATCCATGATAGGATTAGAGGAAAAAACCAAGTGAAAGATGTGTAATAAAAAAGTATACCTATTTATTGTGTGCATTGGTAATCAACCCACAAACATGTCACTAAACATTTTTTGTATCACATGTTCATTATAATTTACTTGATCTTAGGTATTGAAATTCATAGGCGAGAAAAAGGGAAAAACAAATGGCTGGTCTATCAATAATAATAGATATAAAGTGCACCAAATACTTCATAATAATTCCATGAAGCATTACTTACTCTAAAACGGTGAACACCAATATTGCCATAAAAATTAAGCACGACATGATTAGATACTTGAATATAATGTTAAGAAGAAGCAACCAAAAAAGTTATGTTAATCAAGAATAAGAACCAAAACTGCACTTCATGTGACATTGATACAGAGAGGATGCAATCCATAACAAGAAACCCAACAGTTGATTAAGTTGACCTTTACCTTCATCACATCATTTGGCCATATATATTAAAATTACAGGTGCGTGTTAACTGGATTAACCTCATTTCGACTAAGCTTTTGGAAAAAATGCAACCTTCCTTGACGAAGTACATTCATGCCTCTCTAATATGGAGGGAAGGGGCACGATCTCTTTCAAGACCTTTTCTACGAAAGAAGGCTAACTGTACAGGACAGTGATCCCATCCATGATTCCATGTCCACCTCAATGTAGCACGGGAGAGTCTTCTTTGACAGTGTGTTATATATCTTGACGACAAAAATATTTTATTTTTATTTTCTTCTTTCTAGGAAAGAAACAATAAAACGGACCTAAAAATACCCTTAATTAATGTATGGGAAATTGTTCATAAATATCCTTCATCCACATTTCTGTCTAAAAATACCCCCAGCATATTTTTTGGTTCAAGAATACCCCTCAAACTAACACCCTAGGCTTTGTACAATTTTAAATGAGTGTGTATCTTATTATAGTGACCACATCTATCACTTAATTCAAAAATTAAATTCACCCCACTTTTTAAACTAATACACCCACACCATATTATCCAGCTACTCCAACTTCATCATCCTCAAACATAATTCTTTTAGCTTCAAGATTGAGGATTTCCATGGAACAGTCAACTTTCGGCAACATAGTTTCATCACAGGCTTATGTTCCTTCGGCAACATAGTTTCTCCATTGATTTTCAGTCCTATTACAGGTAGCTACCCCTTTTTTTCCTTTTTAATTCTATGTTGTCACTTATTTATACTATAAGTAGTATATTAAAGAATGATATAGGAAAGCTTTTGGAGACTTTATTACTTGAATGACAAAAGGTTGATAATTCATATATATCTAGTATGTAGTTCAAAAACTAGAAGCCAATTAAGAAAATCTAATACAAAGTATATTCAGTTGTGAGGCCTGAATACTCTGTCTTGAAACATAGAGGAAGAGTTATATAATTGACAGATGAAAATTCATAACAAACTATTCCAAACTATCATGAAGAATAGGAGCATGATTCTGCACAAAACTTTGAAATGGGAGTAGAGCGAAACTTTACCGTTTTCCTAAGAACCTAAAGAGGATTTCCTTCCAGTAGCAATAGATAGCAGAAAACAACTCTTAAGCATTATAAATGATCATACCATAAAAAAAAACCACAAACAAAGAAGAAAAGATCATAAATTTAATAAAAATGGAGTGCTCCAGCAACTATTCAAATCCATATGCAAATATACTCCACACCCCATGAATTGTATCCTTATAGAAATCTCAATACCACATAAAGCGATAAACATAAAACTACGATTCTTTCAAAGAATACAAGCAGATAATCTTTTAATGGACAAATCTAGGAGGAACTAGACATGTTCAAGCTAAAAGGGAACATACCACACATCTAATATTAATACAACAACTGAAGTAGGGAGACTTGAGAACATTTAAAGAGAAATTGAAATTTAATTTTAAAAAGGATTAACACTCATTTGAGTTGTCCTATTTTCAACATTCTGGAGAAAATAGATATGCAAACCATGTTGCTCTGAGCAAGTAAATAAAAAAAAAATACAACATAGTCAAAATTTCTAGAACAGGGGGCAAAAAAGAAAGAAATAAAAAATCATGCTTCATCCCAAGCATTCTTTGAAAACATGAAGAAGCAAATTGAATTTGTCAAAATGGGTTAAAGTGTTTAGACAAAGTTACACTAAACATGATGTTATATGATAGAACAAGCTAACCGATTCCCCAAGTTTATGTTAAAATGATAAAACCAAACAATCGATATACATACAAACAATGATCAATATCCTCAGAACAAACAACTTATACTCGATGGAAACAAATAAAAACAATTTAAGCAATAGTAATAATCTGATAGGAAAAACCAGAATGTAAACATAGATAAAGGAACACCTAAATCAGAGAATTCAATCGCATAACAAATCAAAATTACATTACAGAAAACTTAAATTCATACAGCCAGAGAATGCACTTAAGAGAGGGGCGGTTACTTTCTTCGGAGCAGCAAGCCTAAGATGATGATTGTGACCACGGAGAAAACTCCCACCAACACAAGTTTGATTCGAAAAAGTGGAGAATCGACTCAACACTTTGAAAGAAAACTAGCTATTCGATTTGTCCACTCTCTTTCTATACTATTTTCCATGTATGTCTTTTAATGTATAAACCTTATCCTATGAGAGTGAAAAAAATACCGATTCTTTAGAGGGTCCAATGCTTGTTCCAAATCAGTGAAGAGAGGGACTATTTATAAGGGTATTGGGGCGTTTTGAGGCGAATTTAAATACTAAATTTAGAAAATTTGAGAATCCTTTAGAGAAGACAAATTGTAGGTAAAGGGTAGGGATAAAGTAATGATGAAAACAAGGAAGAAAATATGGATCGAGTTACCCTTTCAAAATGATGCTAGGGATAGAGATGTTTTGGAGGCCATTGATTGCGGAATCCATTGGACAAAGCTTGAGTCACATGATTTTTTGAGTTCCTCTCCTCTTTTCCAAAGGAAACTGTGAAGAAGTGACTTGGTGCACCTCAAAATAAGGGGAAAAGAGACATGGAGGTGACAGAGGTGACGGATAGATGCTTCTGGAAATCTTCGCGCAAGATCCGACAAATATTGGGGTGAAGGAGATGGTTACCTGTGAAGAAAATAAATAGTGGAGGAGGAGGGAATATGGGTGTGGTGTATGTTTTTGTGTGTGTGTGTGGATAATATAGATGTTTGTATATTATGGCTAAGAGGATAAAAGGGTCTCAGAATAGTGGATTTCAAATATGGCTAAGTGTCACAGACTTAGAGTCTCACTAAAGCTCCATGCGGCACTTGACAACTTACTCACGAATTTTTCAAGGTCTTGTAAGCTCAAGTAAGATCTTTGGACTAAGATCGATAAGAGAATGTAAAGAAAGACTTAGAGAACTTTGAAAGAAGGCTTTGTATTGCTTGGAAGATTGCTTACAACTTGGTTGATCTTGCTTGCTTCAAGCTTGGATCCCTTACAAATGAGAGGCCCTCTATAGATACCACTTCCTAGGGGCCTAAGTGTAAATAATAATGACTTTACAAGTCCCTACAATATTTACACTTTAGTCCACATTCTAGAATTCTCTACAAGTTCTAGGGAATTCTAAAGCTTTCCTGGAAAATATCTAGTCCCTCTATTAGAATTTTCTACTAGTCTAGAGAATTCTAAGGCTTTCTAAGATATTTTCTAAGGCATTCTAGAGTCTTCTAAGGAAAGATCTAGGAAATTCTAGAGTCTTCCACTAACCTCTCTATAACTCTAGATTTTTCCTTCTTATTTTAATTCCAAATTTTAAGGGCAAAGTGGTGGGCCATGACACTCTCCCCCACCTATTGATGCGATGACCGCGTCGCATTGTTGGTGTATGAACAATAGAGTCTTGTCTTCTCGTATGCGTGACCTACTGTCCATTGACTCGATCAATGCCCTTATGCAACTCCCTTAGTTGCCTCCTTATCTCTTCTAGCTCGGTCTTATGATCTACCTCCCTTCCTAGGAGGCACGCTCCTTGGCAACTCCTCTGGCATCACTGTCTTGTTCTCTTCTAGAACCTTCTCCATACATTGTGGCAAGGACTCTTTAGCACCATTGTCTTCTTATGAACTTGCAATGGTGGCTACGAATGTCGACTCCTTCTTCTTAAGGCCTCTCATGAGCTGCATGGACATTAGTCGGACTTGTCCTTCCGTCTTTGGTACCTTAACCAGAGGCACCATACATGATCCTTTTTGCTCCATGACCAAAAGTCGTTAGAGGTAAGGATCGATCACCGCGTGACAGTGGTGGAACAACTCTTGCCCAAGAATTATGTCAAAGAGGTCTAAAAGAGTGACAATGAAGTTGGTTTTACCTTGCCACTCACCTAGTGTGATGCTTACTCCATGCGCTACTCCGCACATGGGAGTCGGTGGTGCATTGACCTTCCTGAGTTGGGCGTTACTTGGACTGTAACTCAGCCCCAACCTTGTCACTGCCGTCTTGGTCATGATATTGGCCTCTGCACCCGTGTCGACCATAGCATGAGCAGGTCATCCATTGATTGTGATGTCGACATACCGTGCACCATATTCTCTCGGCTTCACTGGCTGCTTCGTGATGGCTCCGCATAGTCCTATCAAGCCCAACTGTGTCATCTCTACGCCTTGTCCTTGTTCCTTTGCATCCTTCTCCTTCCGCTCGTGCAGGATAGCACCAAGGATCTTTAGTTCAGGGCACCTCGCATAGCCATGCGGTCCACCGCATATGTAGGAACCATTTCTTTTGGCAGTTTCTACCTTCCTTTCCGTGTCGCTAGCCCAGACTTCTTGCCATCGGACTTATAGGTATCATGATTCTTGGGATCTGGCCGCTGCTCCTCGATTTTTCCATGATCTCCCCCACCTTGTTCATGACTACCTCTCATCTCCTTTTCTCTGGCTCTGTCGGGCTTTTCATGCCTGAAGTCTTTCAAAGCTTCAGCCTGCGTGTGGCTTCATCGATAGTCCTGACCTGTCGGCGTTCCAACTCCGTCTTGGCCTAATTTTGAAGCCCATCCATGAAGTGGAACAACATATCTTCATCCGTGAGGTTAGGAATCTGAAGCGTGAGGGTGGTGAACTCCTTCACGTATCCGTGTATGCTGCCCGTCTACTTTAACTCCCTAAACTTGCGCTTCGCCTCATAGATGACGTTGTTAGGGAAGAAAGCCTTCTTGAACTCCACTCAGAATTGCTCCCAAGTGTTGATGGTGCAAAGTCCCTTCCCCATTTCCAACTCTTTACGCCTCCACCATAGAATGGCCATCTCCGAGAGGTACAACACCGCAGTGTTGATCTCACTCTCATCACTCTTCACTCTGTTGCACTTGAGCCGGCCGGTTTTTCGACCAGATCCCCCTAAAAACCGTACGTGCGGGTCTCCCCGCATGTGGCTCACGCCATTCGAGGTGGAAGTAATTCTCCAAATTCCATAAGAAGTTCTCCACCTCTTGCGCGTCACATACGCCTTTGAACATAGGTGGCTTGGGAGCCTTGACCTTGGCCTCCCTATCTCTGTCAGACGACGACGATCCTCCAACTTCCACGCCCTCTGTGAGTGCTTTCATATCGGCCTTCATGGTCTCAATCGTGCTCAATGCCTCCATGAGCCGACACTCCAAGGAAGCGATAGCCTCCTTCATCTCAAACTCAGAGCGCTGGTGGCCTAACAACTCCTTGCAGATGTGGTCGTTCTCCTCAAGGATGAAGTCCTCCAGAGTCTTGAACTTGCCATTGACCGCGTTCAAATGCCGGCGTAATATCTCCATGGCCTGCCTCACCGTTTCAACCCTTGCGACCTACTCCTCTCCGGTGGTGACGTCAATGGTCTTCTTACCATGTTCGTCGTCACTTGCTTCACTGGTCGAAGGTGGGTGAGATGATAGCGCCTCACTTGGAATGGGGTCGAGCAGTATCTCCTCACTACTCTTGTGGTGCTTCTTTCCCTTGCGGTTCTTCTTTCCACCATCCTGACGGACGTTGGTGGTGCTAGAAGCATTGAAGTCTCTTTCATTGTCCATTCCCTTAGTAATAAACCTTCACTCTGATACCACGTTGTCACGGACTTAGAGTCTCACTAAAGCTCCGTGCGGCACTTGACAACTTACTCACTAATCTTTCAAGGTCTTGTAAGGTCAAGTAAGCTCTTTGGACTAAGATCGCTAAGAGAATGTAAAGAAAGACTTAGAGAACTTGAAAGAAGGCTTTGTATTGCTTGGAAGATTACTTACAACTTGGTTGATCTTTCTTGCTTCAAGCTTGGATCCCTTACAAATGAGAGGCCCTCTATATATACTATTTTCTAGGGGCCTAAGTGTAAATAATAATTACTTTACAAGTCCCTACAATATTTACACTTTAGTCCACATTCTAGAATTCTCTACTAGTTCTAGGGAATTCTAAAGCTTTCCTGGAAAATATCTAGTCCCTCTTCTAGAATTCTCTACTAGTCTAGAGAATTCTAAGGCTTTCTAAGATATTTTCTAAGGCATTCTAGAGTCTTCTAAGGAAATATCTATGAAATTCTAGAGTCTTCCACTAATCTCTCTATAACTCTAGATTTTTCCTCCTTATTTTTATGCCAAATTTTAAGGGCAAAGTGGCGGGTCATGACATAAGGTAGTGCAAATTTAGCCTATTTGAGTGACCTAATATATTTGAAATTTAGCTAATTGAATTTAGAATATAGTCAAATCGAATCGATTAGCTAAATTCAATCGAGATTGAAATAAGACGAATAATTATCTATTAATTATTAGAGCTTCTTAATTTAAACAAGACAAAATAATTATTAAAAACATAAGATAATTAATAATTATACATAATTATAAAGTTAACTAGTTTGAAGAAAGTAAATATATATTTGTACTAAAAACTATTTTAGGCTATTTATAAAATATATATATTCTGCTAAGTGGATAAGAGGGTTTCATAATAGTGGATTTAAAATATGGCCAAAGTATTGCAAATTTAGCCTATTTGAGTGACCTATTATATTAGAAATTTAGCCAAGTGAATTTAGAATATTGTCAAATCGAATCAATTAGGTAAATTCCATCGAAATTGAAATAAGTTGAATAATTATCGATTAATTATTTGAGCTTCTAAATTTAAATAAGACAAAATTATTATCAAAACATAAGCTAATTAATAGGTATACATAATTATAAAGTTAACTAGTTTAGAGGAAGTAAATACATATTTGTACTAAACATTATTTTTAGGATATATATATATATATATATAAACATATATAATTATTTCTTAAAACTAAGAAAACTATTTAGAGAAAAGATTTAAATATTTTTGATTTTTTTAAAAATAATTATTTTAATTTGTTTGAAATTAAAGAAGTTCGATAATTAATACAAATTGCACAGGATCAAAATTGCGTGTCAACACTCGTGATGATTGAAAGGTGTTCTATAATATAAATATATATAATCTATATTGGGGAAACTAAGCAAATACCCCATAAAAGAAAAATAATTACAAACATATACCCCTTTACATTCATACCCCACTAAATAATTACACTAAATAACCCCTCCCCCTAACTAATTTCTCTTAACTGATACTAAGTCAATATCATATACTGTATTGGCATCATTAAGGCTAGTAATTTCATTTTACTGATACTATATATATATATATATATATACATATATATATATATTAAATGATACAAGCAGGCCACTTTATTAAAACAATTAAAGATGTAATAATGGATCTAGCCCAAAGTGCTTGCCCACAATCTGAAACTCAACAGAACAAAACCAAAAAAATTAAAAAGAAAGTTAAAATGAGAGATAACATATGAAGAGGAAAGGGCAGTAAACAAGAGCCACAAAAATCAAAGATGTTTCTAGAAATGTTTACATCTTCCATCCATCGATCTTATTGCTGCTGAAGTGAGTTCCATGGATTGTCCTTCACTCGAGGAAGATGATCGATTTGGGACTGTTGAAGATGAAGAATCCGACCTCAATCTTGAGGTAAGCTTCTATACGGTCTAATCTTGTATGCTTTCAAAAGCTAGCTCCTTTTCTTTGCCAATAAATCAATTCCTAGAAACAAGAATTAGATTTAAACTATTTGCCCGACAACTTGTGAAAATATAGTTTCCCCTTCCTCTAGATCTTGGTTTGGTTTGTTTAATTCAATTACACAATTAATACCACCACCTTAACTTCGATCCATAAAAAGGACTACTAGTTTATCTTTATTTTAGAGGTTAAACATGAGTTGGCCTCGCTGGAACCAATCAGGTACTAGCTTTTATCTAATCATCATGTATCACCTGTGAAATTAGTAGTGATAATAGAAATAGACTAGACACATATATTCTACCTATTCTTCACATTTTCTGATTTTATATCATTTACAATACCTCAAAGCGTGCATGATAATGTAACCAAACGAATCTAAATTAGATAGCAATAAGAAGTAGAAGCCTTTTTAATCTAGCCCTTATTTCTAACATTATTTAAGACTAAAATTGATACCTTGAGCAACTGTTAATGTTATAATTGCCTTATTCTTAGTAGTGGAATACCATGTTTGTGTGTGTTAATGATTTTCCTTCCAGCACTTTGGATTTTTTGTAATTATTTGAAACCAAAAGTGAAAAACTAAGTTAGCAAAAAATCACCAAGAGTATTTCCCTCCCTAAAGGAGTGTTGTACTCTTACTGACATCAGTTCCTTCATTTTATTGATGGAGTTGACCTCCATTGTCACACTGCATTGAATAGCACATTCTCCATTAAGCATATGCTCCAATGCTAAAGAATCAGTTTCCAGAATCACTTTGTGTAGATTATGCTCTTAAAAAAATTGAAGCCGCTCTCTTATAGCAATTGGATCTGCCACTAGGTTTGTACTATAATGAAGCATAATTCCATTAGAAACCTTCAAGTTTTTTGCAGAATCTCTAAGATAGAAAATTGCATCACTAGGCCCAAAATTGCCTCTAGAGGCCCCGTCTGCGTTGCATTTCAACCACCCATGTGGTGGTGGACACCATTTAACCACCATTGACTTAAATGTAGGTCTGTATGCCTCTAAAAGAGCTATCATTTGTGGACAACAATTTGGAATGTCTGCATACTTAAGCATATATTCTTCTTCTTTTTTCTTTTTCTTTCTTAGTTAAATTTACAAGTTTAGTTTTTACATTTTTTAATTATTATTACTATTGTGTTCAAATAAATTTTTATGTTTAGTTTTAAACTTTTCTTTAATGGTTTTTCATTAACTTTTTAATTCTCGTGTTTAAATATTTTTGCACTTTCATTTCATGATCGTTAGTAAGTTTACGATAAAGGATTCAACAGCAACAACCTTAAAATATTGGATCCGTCACACTTTCAAACTTAACTTACTTGGTGATTAAAATAATAAAATGAGTTACTTCTTATAAAGTTAAAGATAGAAAAATACAAACTCATGAAGAAAGTTTTAGGAATACGCCTATATATATAACAAAGTCAAATAAGATGTTTACACATGGATTTTGTTTAATTTTTATTTCTCCTCGAGCTATTTTAAAATGATAAAAAAGATTGCTTATTTAAATATAACTTGAATTAGTGATCTTTTTATATATATTGATTAGATTTGTTTTCTATATCTCTATAAAGTAAAATCATTAATTATTATCTAAAATTGATATAAGAAATTCAATATCATAAAGATATAGTCAAATTGGTCAAACTACTTGTCATATGGTCAAGCCTGGAAAGACTATAAATATATGTGAAAATACATGGTTTTTGACATAAAAAATAAACATCACAATATTATATTTATCAATAGAAGAGCATATGTTCTTTGTCAAAGAGCTGCCAAGAAATTTTAATTTGGTTCTCAGAATTTTTTTAAATTATAAATAGGTAGATGGTCCTGTTATTATTTTATTTTTTTGGTTGTATCATATCCTAGATTTTTAAATTTATTTTCTAGTTTATCATTATAATTTTTATTTTTAGTTTTATGAATTTTTTTTAACATAGAAGATCTTCATCTTTAAATTTAAGATATATAGAAATATAATTTTCTTTTATTAAAAATGTAAGAAGACAAAATATTTCATTTGTGTTTAAAAAAGAGATATATTGAATGGACAACAAAGACCCTATGTTCATAACTTAGGTGAAAAGAAGTTACTTGATTTGGTGTGTTTTCTAGGTTTAATTGTTGAAATAGATAATTTAATTTTTTGACTTTGATTGAAATTTTACACTGTTTGATATATATTTAATCATGTTCCTAATTTTGCTGATAAAAAAATTACGTGGAAATAACTATGTTTTTAACACCTATTATATGGTTATGAATAAAATGTTCTGAATATTTCTTTGTTCTGATTTTAGAAATGGTTGGACAGAGACTGAATCAGAGTACTCCAATTATGAGCGTAAGTAACAATCAAGAAATAAGACAACGTAGAAGAATTCATCGACGAAGGACAATAAGAAGTAACAATTCTGATTATGATTCTGAAATCATTAGAAATGATGTTCCAAGTTCTATTCAAACTATCTTAAGGGATCAAAGAGCTTGGATGCGGGAAGGGAGAAGAAAATATTAGGAATTTAAACAGATTCAAATGGACCCATATTCTTCCATACCAGAATATATTCATCTATTTAAGATGAAACGAGAAGAATTGACTTCCCATTTTATATGGGTCTTGGATCGTGAAGCTTTATTTATATTTATTTTTTCTCTCCCAGATCATTGGATGAAATTAATGATTAATTTTTATAATTGTCTTGGTCCAAATAAGGATTATCTGACATGTATATATGCACTTTAAATTATGTGGGAGCAAAAAATAGATGTAGAAGCTAAAATAAAGAAATATTTATTTCTAAGGACCTGTCCTAGGCCTCGCTTTTGTCAATCTTCTCTTATAGACAATCTAGCTAAGATTTTGGCTAATAGTATTATAAATCCCTATCATAAATGTAATGAGAAAGATTTCATGTAATATAGACAAGTGATCATATAGCTTGTGATATTTTCAATATTTTTTTTTAATAAAAAATTGTTCTTTGTTATTTTTTTAATTTTCTGATATTTAAATATTATTAATATAAAAATTCTAAGGAATAATTTTATGTTTTGATTAGTCAATTGATCTGCAAATGATGATAGAAAACTTTGTGACCCTCAATTCTACATTAAAAGTATAGTCATTATGAGAATTTATTTTCTCTGAGTGTGTATCTCATATGTTGTCACTACCCAAAACTTGAATCATAATGACAACAATTATTACCCACTAGTATGTAAGCCAATCCGTAATCCAGAACGATAATTAACAGGCATACAAGGTAGATGCCATGACCTGAGACTAACCCTTAGTCATAACATAGTGCTTAGAATTACAAGTGACTCCAAGATAACCCTTATTACTAGAATAGTCATGAGAAACTAAATATGAGCATGTAAGAAAATTAAAATGAATAGCGAAAGCATAATTATTGAATGCAGGTTCAATATGTAACATCCTGAAAATTTCTAATCTAAGACCCGAATTATTCTATAACACCTCGCAAATCTATCCTTAAAATCTGAATCGTTCATCAAAAGTATATAAGCTTGAATTGGCTGATGTGTTATTGCTCATAAGTTATAAAGTCCTTTACCAAGTGTATCAAGAGTATCTAAAGTTATCTAGGGTCATAAGGGACCTCAAACACCAAGCTAAGTTCAAAGTATTCTTATTTGTTAAGTTCTCGCATGAGTTCATATAAAGGTCAACTTTAAACACTGATATCTCTTAGAAACTAATGAATTTTGTGGCAAATGACCAATCCGATTAAAGATATATGAGTCTTCTTTACAACGCCTTTGAGTTTCTCTTATTCCAAGTATGGAGTAAAAAAATATGGTTATGTTACTGGAACTTATCCGGGCTGGGAAATTGGGCGAACTCAATCAGCGATCCGCCGATGGGTTGGGGAATCACCTAATAAGGCCACTGAATTGACCTGAAAACTTAAGCTTCTGTCCATTTGGGCTATCTAAAGTCCCAATGGTCAATCCGCCAAGTATTTTTTGCGAGGAGACCTCTATCACCGATTTGGCCGACAGGATTTATTAAAAGGTCGTTTTCTTTGATATTCATAGTTTTCTTATGTTCCTAGAATGGTATGATTGATCTTTTACCCTAAATCAAAATCCCTAAGTCAATTATACAACCTAATAACATCGTTATACATATAACAACTCTCAAAATCTATAACATCATTACATGTTCTTCAAAGATATTTCAAAAATTGCGGTCCTATTGTGCAAGCTCCTTGAGAAAGAAAGCACATTTGTCTTTGATATTAATTGTTTGAATGCTTTCAAAGTGTTGAAGGAGAAAGTTGTCTCCGCTCCTTTCGTCATAGCACCTGATTGGGACCTCCTTTTTGAATTGAGGTGTGACGCTAGTGGTTTGGCACTAGGAGTTGTTCTTGAGAAACGTAAAAACAAGTTTTTTTCCATCCCATTTACTATGCTGGTAAGACTTTGAATTGTGCTCCAAAGAATTACACTATGACGGAGCAAGAGTTGCTAGCTGCTGTATATGGGCTTGAAAAGTTTAGAGCCTATTTATTGGGTATTAAAGTTATTGTGCACACTAATCATTCAGCCCTTTGATATTAATGGAAAATAAAAAGGAAAAACCACGCATAATGGGATCTGTTCTCCTTCTTAAGAAATTTGACTTTAAAGTAAAAGATAGAAAGGATTGTGCGAATCAACTGGCTGACCACCAATCAAGGCTAGAGGCAGGTACTAAATTGATTGAGGAGAGAGATATTGATGATGCCTTCTCTAAAAAATCGGTAATGATAGATTCTACTCCTTCTGTTCCTTCGTATGCTGATTTTGCAAACTTCACTGTGTGTGGGCTATTACCTAAAGATCTGAGCAGCCATCAAAAGAGGATATTCTTATTTAATGTGAAGAAGTATATATGCATGAACCTTTCCTTTTCAGGGAGTGTGCTGACAACATCATTGGGCGTTGTAAACTCGAAGTGGAGGTAAGTGAGATACTTGATGCATGTAATGATTCGCCGATAGGTGGTCATCATGGAGGTATCCGTACAACCTCTAAGATGTAGCAATGTGGCTATTATTGTCTTATGATGTTTAGAGATGCTCATGCATTTTGCAAACGTTGTGTTTAGACATTCTTGTTGTGTTCAATATCAAATGACATTATCACAAATCCTTGAAATTGAATTATTTGATGTTTGGGGGATTGATTTTATGGGCCCTTTTTCAAGATCAATTGGGAACAAGTATATTCTTGTAGAAGTTGATTATGTCTCCAAGTTGGTGGAGGCTATGGTATTACAAAACAATGAACCAAGAAGTGTCATATAGTTTCTAAATATGAATATTTTGAAAAGGTTTGGAACCCCAAGGACTATTATAATTGATGGAGGGTCACATTTTTGCAATCGTCAATTTTCAGACCTTTTATCAAAGTATGGGGTAAAGCACAAAGTAGCCACCACGTACTATCCGCAATCTCTTGGGCAAGTTGAAGTATCAAACCTTGGTTAAAAGTATTTTTAGCCAAAATGGTGAATGTTCACTGTACCGATTGGTCTAGAAAGCTTGATGATTCTCTCTGGGCGTATGACACGTCATTCAAAGTCCCCTTTTGATATGTCTCCTTACAAGCTAGTGTTTGGGAAGGCCTATCATCTACTGGTTTAGTTAGAACACAAAAGCCTTATGGGCATTGAAAAGGATAAATTTGAATTGGGAAGTGTCTTCCGAGGACCGTGTTTGTCAAATCCTTGAGTTGGATGAATTGCATTTGCAAGCATATGAAAGTTCTACTCTATATAGGGAGAAGGTTAACCAATTGTATGATGCTAAGATCTTTCCTCGTGAGTTTCACCTAGGGGAGATAGTCCTACTTCTCAACTCAAGATTGAAACTCTTTGCCAGACAAGCTTAAGTCCAAGTTTGCTGGTCCACACAAAATCACACAAGTGCATGGAAATGGAGCGATTGAAATCGAAGATGCAAAAGGATGAGAGTAATAGTCAATGGACAACGGTTGAAGACATACATTGGGGAAGGTCATGTTGTGCGGGTTGTAGAAGTGGTGTATTTGGATGATGTTTGAAGAAATATCCACGCCATGCCGCGATATTAAATTAGAGACTTCTTGGGAGGTAATCCAAGTGATATTTTTTTTCAATAACGTGGGTGTCAAAATGTGTAGGCATCATGTGCAAATGGGTGATGGAAAAGGAAATTCAGTGATACGGCAAGTACAGTAAGAAAACCTCCAACGAGTTTGCCCAATGGGGTGCTCAACTTTAGGTGCTTACTATCTATTTTGGTGAAGAGCATCACCAACATGGCGATGCGCTGATGCAATTAGGAGAACCCGCAACAGTTCACCTAATCAGGTGCTCAAAATGTGGAGCACACTAGTAATTTCGGTGATACTCTTGGAAAAATGGCGATTCTCCCATTTGCGTTGGGTGATCACAATGTATTTCACCGAAGTGAAAGCCAATTGTCCCAAACTACAGACCCCATCGGCGAGCTGTTCTTACTTAGCAATCCACCAAATTAGTGGGAGAAGGCAATCACATTAATTACTCAAGGCCAAAACTCACATTTACTAAACTTTGCAAAGAGTTGTTAGTCCTTGAGAATTTGCAACACAATCCTCAAATGATCAATATGCTCATCCTCACTTCTCGAATAGATCAATATATCATCAATGAACACAATCACAAACATGTCAAGGTATTGTCTAAAAACCCTATTCATCACATCCATAAATTCCACCGGAGAATTAGTTAAACCATACGACATTACCAAAAACTCGTAATGACCATACCGAGTTCAAAAGGCTGTTTTCGGAATATCATCTTTCTTCACCCTCAATTGGTGATAACCCGACCGAAGGTAAATCTTAGAGAAACAACTCACTCCTTGAAGTTGGTCAAACAAATCATCCATCCTTGGAAGGGGATACTTATTCTTAATGATCACTTTGTTCAACTAACGATAGTCAATACACATATGAAGAGGACCATCTTTCTTTCTAACAAACAAACCTGGAGCACCCCACAGAGAGATACTTGGTCGGATGAAAGCCTTATCCAACAAGTCTTTCAATTGTTCTTTCAACTCATTTAGTTTTTCCGGAGCCATATGGTAAGGAGGAATAAAAATAGGCTGCGTATTTGAGAGAAGGTCAATGCCGAAGTCTATTTCCCCTTCGGGAGGAATACCAGGTAAATCATCTGGGAACACTTCTAGAAACACATTAACAACGGGGACCGACTCAAGAGTAGGGGTTTCGGAGTCCACATCCCCCACCCTAACTAGATGGTATATCCAACTTTCTATCTTTAAGACATGAGAAAAACTGACCCTTAGGCATAGAATTTCCCCCTTCCCATTCTAGGACAGGCTCATTCGGAAACTGAAACTTGACTACACGAGTTCTACAATCAACAGAAGCATAGCATGAGTTCATCCAATCCATACCAAGGATAACATAAAAATCTAGCATATCAAGCTCTACCAAATCAATAAGAGTAACTCTATGGGACAAGGAAACGAGACACTTTCTATAGACCCTCTTAGCGACAATAGAATCACCAACAGAGGTAGAGACAGAAAAAGGTTCTAACAACACATCCGAAAGAACATCAAACCTCATAGCCACATATGGCGTCACAGAAGACAAGGTAGCACCGGGATCAACTAATCATAAACATCAAGTTGGAAGACTTTCAACATACCGGTAACTACATCGGGAGAACCCTCTTGTTCACCACGAGTCTGGAGTGCATAGAATCGGTTTTGCTTGGGAGATTTGTAACCCGAACCACTAGGTGGAGCTTGCTTGCCCTCTCTTCCTTTATACATAAGCATTGGGAAATTCCTCATCTTATGACCACTTTTACCATAACTGAAGCAACCATCTGTGTCGGCTAGGCACTTACCCTCATGCTTATTTCCACACCTAGCACAAGTAGACATATGCAGTGAACACCCACTACCATTCCCTCCTTGAGGCTTTGGGTTAGACACCCTCTCTTTATTGAACCTAGGAGGAGCATTGGAGGAACCTTGATCGGAAAACCTTTGTCAAAATCTAGGACGGCCATGTCCATCGGACCTTTGCATGAGAGAAATTACCATCATCAGTTTTAGCCCTATTTGTCTCCCTAGACCTTACCTTAAGTTTCTCCTCTTCGATCTGTTGAGCATGAACCATGAGGAAAGAGATGTCCATGTCATTGATGAGCATAGCGGTACAACATTCTTTAACTACCATTTCGGACACACCCGAAATGAACTTACTCATCTTTGCCCTAGGATCGGCAACCATTGCCGGGATATATTTAGACAATTGTGTGAACTTCAAAGCATATTACCTCACACTCATACATCTTTGACGAAGGTTGATGAACTCAAGCACCTTTGCCTCCCTCATCTCAAGGGGAAATAACCTATCAAGGAAAGCAACCTTGAATTTTTCCCAATCAAGAGGACCCGCATCTTTCGGTCTCCCTTCTTTCCATTTGTTGAACCAAATTTGTGCAACACCCTTAAGTTTTTAAGCGGCCAACTTCGCCTTTTCCATAGGCATCACTCCCATGATCGTCAACACCTTGTAAAACTCATCAATGAACTCTTGAGGATCTTCCTCAACCTTAGAACCATTAAACTCCGGAGGTTTCATCCTAGTGAAGTCCTCACTCTAGATGTCGACGTACCCACATTTGGGTTTATGGGAAACACAACCTCTCAATTGGCTTGGACTTTCATGGCTTGAGCCAGTACTTGAAAAGCAACCCCAAACTCTGCATTAGTCACTTGCTCAGCCAAAGGGTCGACCGGAACTTGAGGAGCTTGGGGAAGAGCTTTTTGTTCCGCATTCTCCCTCACATTCCTTCTAGCATTAGCTCTTCAAGTAGCCATATCCTGTAGAGCATCGGATAAGGATTAGGAGAGAGACCTCATAGAGTTAAACTCCATCACACGACTTTAGAGTAATGAAAGAAGTAAAATTTCCTAATCATCTCGTAGCCTCTCACATAAATGTGGCGCGCTTCACACTCATGAACGAGACTCTACTCGACGTTGCTTATGAGACATCCTAGGAACATTCTAAACATTGTGCTCTGTTTACCAAGTTTATCACGACCCAAGGGTACACCCTAGATGTAACGTGGCATATAGGACCCCGAGAGGCCCCATACAAGCCACTTAGAATTCATAACATAAGACATAGAACAAAAAGAGGTAAAGAAATACATTTCAAGCCTCAATAGTTTTTATAAAAGTAAAGCGGAAGTCTAAGCACTTTGTCTCTTTAGCCATCTAGTACAATAGAATGAAATTTGGGCCTAGCCCATACATCATGTCTAAAACTGAAAATAAGAAATAAGACTAAAAACAATGAAGATCTGTCCTCGAAGCATGATGACTCACCAAATCTCGGAAATCTCTCAACTCAACCTCTAGCCCCGAAACTGAGAACCCTGACTGTCAGACCCTACATTTGGGGAAATATAGGCAAGAGTATGCGTTAGTACAAAATATGTACCAACTATGATAGCCAAGCATATAAACATTCAAATCATGCTAAAAAATAGGATATTTTCATAACATGCAATGACCAAGCTAAAACGTGATATAAAAAGGGTTAGAAAATATGAGTCATAAAACATGGTCAATGCAAGATAACTTCTTTAAAACCTTTGAACACATGTGAGATACTTCTTGAAGTAACCTTAGTTTATTATTAGTGTGGGAAGTATCCTTAACCGACATAGAAACCATGTGAACTATAACATGATCCCCTGGTATCTCCCACGTCGAAAAGGGTTGTCCTACTTGCCAAGGTAAGGACCATGAACTTCTAGCTTAGGTGGATCCACTAGCTAATCAACCTATGGGCACATAGTTTAAGAGATAAGGAGATTGCTACTAGAAACCCAGCCTCTACTACGGGGGAGCTTCCGTCTCATGAGATTGCTTCTAGAAACCCGGCCTTTACTATGGGAGAGCTTCCATCCCATCATCAATATCGACTTGGTACTAAGCATAAACCCATGGAATAGTCATTTCTTACTTCACCTCATTATTCATGAAAAGGTGTCCTTGGACAACCAATCCAAGTTAGTTCATTAGGATACCTCTTACTCTTGATTCAATTAGGTGAGAAAGCCTTCCAACCTAAGAATCCTTTCTATGTGAGAAAACCTTTCACATCATGCTTAGGTGTGTTTATGAGAATGTTCTTTCAACAACACAACAAGAACATCATCATTGATACTTTACTCTCAAAGCATTATTAAAACATTTGCATAGATTTCATAAGAAAATGCATAAGTCCATAATTTACCTCTTGAGGTTCAAAACAAGCTTTCAATCATCAACTCTTGGAAAACATGGGTTAGACTTGGATTTCATCATAAATTCATGTAAATCTTGCAATACATGCTTAATTTCATAAAACACTTGCTTTATACTCAAAATCCCACATCATATGATTCATAACATGAAAACATGGGGGATTACATGAGTTTATGGGGAAAGCATCATAAAATCATCATATTTCATCAATTCATGCATAAGAGATCATAATTCAATCATATAAATTAAAGATCAAAAGAACCCATGGTAATTGAAGAAAACCCTAAATCAATTGAGGATTTCTACCTTTAGAAATAGAGGAATTTGGGAACTCCATGGGTGAAAAGAATCCATGGATCATAACTATCATACCTTGAATCCAAAAGCTAGGCTTCAATGGTGTAATTGAGACCCTAACTTGAAACCCTAGGATGAATCTTCTTCTTCTTCAAGTTTCTAGAGAGAGAAATATTTAGAGAGTTCTTCTTTTGTGAATTTGGAAGAATGAAGTGAATGGGCTAATTTGAGAGTTGAAAATACTTATATAGGGGTCTTAGTAAAGGGTCAAATGACGTAGTATAGGAAATAATTAATTAGGAAAAGACCCAACTGCCCCTAAAAATAACTGCCAGCTGACCTCCGATGGACCCCAGTCGACGGACCATGGTCTGACCTACGGTCCGTCCTAGTGGACCGTCGTTGGTCTTCTGGGACTTGATTGTTGACCATCAAACCATGGACTGTGGTTTGACCTACGGTCTGTAGGTCGAGTCGTGGTCCTGGACCTCAAATCACTCTGCAGGGTGGCCAACCCACGGACCCTCCTACGGTCTGTGGTTCAACCCACGGGCCGTGGTTGGCCTCCGTGGCTGGCACCTGAAACTTCCTAAAATTTGGTTCATTTCCCTTTTTCGGATACGGGGTGTTACAGTCCCCATCTCGCTCCCTCCAGTTTGGACCACGGTCACGCCACTCCCTATCACTATCCATCCAACCTTTATCACGATCTCTATTCCATCCTTGGTTCCCACCTGGCCTTGGATAATTTTGGCGGAAACCTCCTCCCTGATTTGCTAGAAAGTGTACTTCTTGATTGTACAATGCTTCAAATTGTGCATCATTGGGGTTCACTCCGCTAACTCCAACAACATTCACGTCCTTAGAACCACTACCCATGACATGTTTTGACAAAAGATCCATTTGGGTCATAATTTTAGCCATGTTTTCATCCCGCTCATGGTGTTTCTCTATTGTACCTTTGTCATCCTGAAATTCAAAGGAGACACCTGATCCTCTCTAGTGTACCAAGCTCGGTTTATCTTCGTCATCCCATCAAGGAGAGTCAATGCTACCTCAAAAGGTTGCTGCATAATACCTCCTCGGACCAGCTGATCAGCCACACCTTTATTCACCGAGTCTAGACTCGGCTAGAAGTGTTGTAACAACACGTTTTTTGGTAGTCCATGGGTTGGACATTGGAGTAATAGCTTCTGAAACCTCAACAATGTTTCGTGGATTGGTTCACCATCCAAACGTTTGAAACCCTGAATGTTATCTCTCAACCACATCATCTTCGATGGCGGGAAAAATCTTATGTATAAACTCTCAGTATGTTCATCCCAAGACGTAATCGAGTCCCTTGGTAGGTCAGCTAACTATTTAGTTGCCTCCCCCATCAAAAAATAAGGGAACAACCGAAGCTAGACTAATTTTTGTGAGATGTTCTTAAATGAGAACGAACCACACACGTCCACAAAATTCCGAATATGGTCATGGGGATCCTCATGAGCTAGCCCTCCGAATAAGCCTTTCATTTGCAAAAGTTGCAGCATCGTGCTAGTCACATGGAATACAACATTTACCATGACCTGAGGTAAACAAATAGCACCTACACAATCCACTTGAGCTGCTTCATTGACATCAGTCAGATTGCCGATGTCATCTTTGTGACCAAGTTGGCTACCGTTACTTCCGTTCACGCTCATCTCGTCACCTGTTCACAAACAGACTACAACAAACACAAACTAAAGTAAGTCGATTCAACTACAGATAAGATTAGATCACAGCTATACTTCACTAAGAGAATTCAAAACACCACTACCCGGCAGCGGCGCCTTTTTTGATAAATGGTCAACTACACTTCATCCAACACTAAGTGTAGGCAATTGTTATTTAGTATAAAACCCAACGAAGGGTTGGGGTCGATCCCACGGGGAGTGCTACAGTAGAGAATTCAATTAGGAAGTGAAAGACATGTTCTAATCTGTTGTAGGAATAGAAATTATTGAAATCATTGGATTAAGTTTAAGGGGTTGACAAAAAGTGTCAAATGGGGGGATAAGATTTGTCAATTAACAACTATGAAAACAAAGGAGTAATCAAGTAGAAGGGGATACTTGGGGATGTGATCGATTAATTGCCAAATTTGCTATACGGGTGATTACTAATTACCAAAAGTCGCTGAATCTTAGTGGGTAGGCTAGGCTTTAGGTGTAATAGCCATCTCTCGATCAACTATCACGAATCAAGTGAGTTCTCTCAAACCTCAACAAGCATGCATCGTACTATAAACAACCCAAAACCTCAATTTATCTAGTCTCTCGAGCTAGATAGGTAGGATCGAATTAAGATTCACTCTCTCGTATTGAACCCACAATAACCCAATCACTATAATTATTAATTGATAACCTTAATTCTAAAACCTCTTTCTCAAGCAAGCATAGAATACTAGACTAGAACTGCATTTGCAACTATAATTCATGAGTTAAAACTCAATTATCAATCGAACCCATTTAAAAACATCAATTAAATCAGTAATAACTAACACCCATAAGCTAATTAAGGCAATTAATCACATAATCACACCCCCAAAAATGGGTGTTTTATCCAAAGATTATAAAAAGTAGAAAATTATTACCAACTACGTTCTCCATAAGCTGGGTAGTAATATCTGCGTCTTTAGAATGCTCCAAAATTAGCTTAGTATCGAAAACCCAAATTGAAAATCTACTAGAAAACTCTCAAAAACTAAGAAAAACAATGTTTCAATCAAAAACCCAGAGTGTAACAATGTCAGGATTCACTCCAAACTTCGGAACTCCAGTACTCCTTAAAAACTCTTTTTAAAAATCAATTTATACATTCCCAGATTTTTGCCTTCGGGGAAATTCGGCGGAGTTAGTCGAGCATCACCGACCAAGTCGGTTATGCGCCAAGTTCTCTTCTCCTTCGCCATTTTGCCATGACCCTTCACCATTTAGACCCTGTAACTTTAGGTGATCAAAGTCTTTGTTGCTGATCCATTCGGCGGTTCACCGAAGGTCCAATTCCATTGCCAAGTTAGATTTTCCCTAGGGCAGATATTCTGTAACTTTTGGCGAGCTGAAGTGCCACTCGGAAACTCACCGAGTTTCCTTGGTGATGGTCAGCTTTCATTAACTTCAGCTTTTTCACCTTTTCTGCTCCTTTTTGCCCGGTAATATCCTTCCCTTGCTCTTTTTCCTTCATAGCTGTAAATTAGCATTTAATCATCAGTTTAGAGCATAATATAGGTATCGAGGACACTAATACAATAAAAAATAAGCCTTAAATAAGTCAAAATCCCAGACTCATCAGTTCATCAACAGCACATTGATGCCATCATAGAATGAGTCGATACTTCGGCATCCGAAGGCTGCTCTGTTTGGCTGTATCATGGACCGAGATAGACTAAATCTCAGTCTGATCATCGAGTAAGAGATGGCCATGAGGGCTAAGAAGCGTTAGACCTCTCTCCCATTTCTAGTCTTGATTACAGAGTTGTGCAAGCGTGCCCGAGTGCCTTTGATTGAGAAGATGGATTTGGAGGTGACTCCCACTTCCTCTATTGACATCCGCAGGGTAGAGGCCAAGTACACTAGAGATGAGACTGAGAGGAGGAGAGCTGCACCGGTGGATACTTCTTTGGTGGTTGATGTGGAGATGTTGCCGACAGAGGTAGTCCTTCCTACGCAGGCCAGTGAGCCTATAGGTACCCCTAGCACTTCCATTTTTGTCCCTTCTAGTTCTACTACTGCTCCTCCTCCTAGTACTGTTGTTGCTTTTTCCCGACCCCCATTGACCCAGGTCATATTATATAAGATGGGCCATCTGGCCTAGTCTGCTGATGTTCGTGCCTCCCAGGTAGAGGTTGTTGTACCTGGGCTGATTGAGAGGGCGATTGTTGCTACCTTATCCCCTATCAGGGATGAGTTGAGAGAGCAAAGAGAGATGATCGATGCGCATGGATTGGCCTTGGATGCCCTCACTGTGAGAGTTGAGGTTTGTGAGTAGGGAAAGTGTGTGTCTAAGGATGTGACGGCCTTGAAGGCTAATATTATTGGGCTGAGGCGCGACGTGGAGCTTAAATCCACCGATCTCTTGATGTTATTCGACACTGTGGATTTTCCGGAAGTTCCGAGCATAGATTTCCTGGCCAGTTCTGAGATCCCTCCGACTACTATGATTGAAGATGTTGCTAGGGATGATGCGGATGATGAGTCAGAAGCTGAGACCGATGAAGAGGAGCTGGGTGTTTGAGATGCAGTTGTATATGATGAGTTAGAGGACCTAGAGGGGTCTATGGCACAGACACCCGTGGAGGCATCTCGAAGAGACACATCTATGGTGGGCTCCAGTGGAGCATAGAATTGTATAGAGTCGTGCCCATATTAAGGGACTCACCGACATGAAGAGTTCACCTCAAGCTTAGCCTAACAGGGGGATTTTGACTCTTTCTCAGTTTTCTATCTAGATAAATTTTTTATTTATTTATTTTTTTGCATTTGAGGACAATTGCTAGTTTAGTTTGGTTGGGTGAGGTATTTCCATACCTACCTCTTTTGGGTTGTTTTATGGATATTTTTTTTTCCTGTGTTGGTGTGAATGCTGGATTTTGTGGGTATATATTAGTTTTTGATCCATTGAGTTTAATATTAATGTTAGTTTTTTACCGAATTAAAAATTGCCACCTCTTGATGTTTGTGAATGTGGTTGTTCTCTTGCAATTTTGGGTGTCGGTTATGATCAATACCGATGACTTGAATAGTGCTCTTGATTGAACGATATGTGTGTGTGGCTCCAATGAGGCAAATTGAGTTGCATAAGTCATACGTGAACTCTTAGCATCTCATTATGAATAGCCGATTGTTGAGTTGACCTCTTGTGATGATCGTTGCATGCAAGCTAAAATTTGTAGAGTCTTGTTTGATGATGGGGTTTGAATGCCATGTGTGGTCTGATTTCCTTGAAATATGTGCTTGGTAATACCTAGAACTTTCCCCATTAGTCCAATCGTCTAATGTAGGTGAATGATAGAGATGATCTTAGGAACAATTTGTGAAGAGTAAACCAAATTGTTATTATACCCCTTTGTGACCACCTTGTGAGAGAGTGAACCTTGCTTGACACCATTTGAGCCTACCCTTTTCTTTGGATGAAACTTGAGCACACATTTGACGTTTTTCCTTCCCACCTAAAATCTTCATGAAGTATTGGTCCATTTGAATAGCCAACTTTGGCCAAAACCCTAAGTTGGGGGTGTGGTGAAAAAGGAGGAAAGTTAAGGAGCTTGAGAAATTCACCGTTGAAGGATCATATTGAAAAAGATGGAACCGCTCTATGTAAAAAATAAAGAGAGAAAAGATAAAAGTAAAAGAAGAAAAAGATCGAAACAAATATGGTTGATCCCAATGAGAGGGACATTGTGGTTGAATTCCCCGATGAAATAGTGATGAGGGTGACCCAACTGAACCCATTGTGGAATGCTGACTTCACTAACTATATAGTGGGTGGAATAATACCCGAGGGCCTAA
The DNA here is from genome assembly GCA_029582245.1 of Solanum etuberosum. Classification (NCBI taxonomy): domain Eukaryota; kingdom Viridiplantae; phylum Streptophyta; class Magnoliopsida; order Solanales; family Solanaceae; genus Solanum; species Solanum etuberosum. The sequence continues at coordinate 40,346 of JAJONR010006345.1, forward strand.
GCTTCAACCAACAAAAGAGATTCTTGTTCGATGTAAATAGGTATTTCTGGGATGAACCATATCTATTTAGAGAATGTGCAGATCATATTATTCGAAGATGCATACCAGAAGAGGAAGTCAATGCAGTTCTAAATGCTTGCCACGCTTCGCTTGTTGGTGGAAATCATAGCGGGGTGCGAACAGCCACTAAAGTGCTTCAAAGTGGGTACTATTGGCCATTATTATGCCAAGATACACATGATTTTGTTAAACAATGTATACAATGCCAAAAGCAAGGAGGGGTATCAAGAAAGCATGAGCTACCTCTTAATCCCATCCTAGAGGTTGAATTGTTTGATGTTAGGGGAATAGATCTCATGGGTCCGTTTGTCAGCTCTTTTGAAAACAGGTACATTTTGGTTGAAGTTGATTACGTTTCAAAATGGGTGGAAGCTGTAGCCTTGCCTAATAATGAGGGAAAGAGTGTTGTGCAATTCTTAAAGCGCTACATTTTCACAAGGTTTGGTACCCCGTGTGCTATCATCAGTGATAGAGGGTCTCATTTTTGGAACCGGTTGTTTGCATCGTTGTTGAGAAAATACGGAGTCAAGCGGCCAAGTTGAGATTTCAAATCGAGAGATTAAGGGCATTCTGGCAAAAACAGTGAATGCAAATCGGAAGGATTGGTCTCGAAAGTTGGATGATGCTCTTTGGGGGTATCGCATCGCCTTCAAAACACCAATTGGCATGTCACCATATCACTTGGTATTTGGAAAATTTTGTCACCTGCCAGTCGCTCTACCACTAGAAACAAAAGCTCTGGTCCTCGATATCTGCCAAAACAACACACGGTAATTTAGCACTAGTGAAGGTAACCATGCACGATAAGAAAGGATTTTTAAAAGGATATTTCAAAACAATGTTTTTGGCGTCTTGAAGATAAGTACAAACGTCTCTATACCGATCCTTAAGGCTCTACTTAGATATGGCTTGTACACATGTGAGACCAATGAACCTCGACTCTAGTACAAATTGTCACGACCCAAAAATAGTCGTGATGACACTTGTCTATTCCCACCAACATAAGTCTGCCTCAACCCAATGTAAACAAAACAAAAAGCAGAAAACTTATTCATTTTATAAAAAACTCCAAAATCTGGTTGTCACGTGGACAAGCCACTAAATACATAAACTACAAAATTGAAATAATTACAAGTCTCATCCTTTGTTTCTCAAATAGAAAAAAAAAGCATAACGAAAAGGAAAAGAAGGCCCGTTGGGATGACAAGAAGCTACCTCTCAGTAATCCTTTGAGAAGCCTCAGAAAGTAGGATAAGAAGACGATCACACTATACCGGGCCCGAAACCTACACAAGTGTAGAAGCAAGGGGTGAGTACCCCCAACACCGTACCCAGCAAGCAACCTAATAAACAAGACATCTAACTAGAAATGAAACACCTCTTACACTTCAACCGAACCTCCTCAAACTACAACCTGCACAAAAATCAGATCGAATTGTGACTATTGAATCATGATTATTGAACCTTGTGAGCTGTTTATTGTAGCACTGTTAGGATGGGCTGATTTCTATGCAAGTTGTAGTTTCAGGAGGATCGGTTGGAATGGAAAGGGGTGTTCGATTTCTAGCTAGTTGCTTGTTTATTAGGTTGCTTGCGGGGTACCGTGTTGTTGGTACTCACCCCTTGCTTCTACACTTGTGTAGGTTCCGAGCCCAGATTATCATGATCTTCTTCTTCTCTTCGGATTTCAAGGCTTGTCAAGGATTTTGAGAGGTAGTTGTTTGTCATCCGGCGGTTCCTCTTGTTCCTTACTTAATGTTTTATTCTATTTGAGAAACAAAGACATTTGAGACTTGTATTTATCTTTCGAATTTTGAATTTACATTAGTGTCTTGTACATGTGACAATCAAATTTTGGGGTGATAATAGAATGAATAAGTGTTCCGCCTTTGTCTTGTTCTTGCTTTATCTTTGTGTTCCATTTTTCTTTGTTTTTGTTGGGTTGCGGATGGCTTGTCTTGGTGGGAATAGACAAGTGCCATCAGGTCTATTTTTAGGTCTTGGCAATTTCCTTTATACTTAGTACATTCCATGTACTATTGCATACTTATGTCTGCATTGTTTAATAATGTAGGGTCCGACGCCCTTTCTCCTCACGCTCGTGGCTAGGTAATTGCTTGATCATTCGAAGACGTGGTGAGTCCTCATGCTCCGAGGACCATGTCACCTTTACTGTTCTTTCTTATGTCTTTAGTTTTTAGTTATTTTTGTGTATGGGTTACGTCCCAACCACTCTTTTGATGTACTAGATTAGCTTGTCAAGACTTTTGATTAGACTTCCGCTTTTATGCCAAACTCTACTAAATCATAATATAAAAAAATAAAGTTTTTCATAAACATGCATGTATATGGAGTGATTTCTCCTTGTTAATGTGCATTATGATGAGATTCACATTCATGTTGGGTTGTTGGTTTCTCTACTACTCTATTCATTCTAGCTTGAGTCTCATTCGAGGAAAAATGTTCCCAAGGGGGAGATATTATAACACCTCGGAATTTGAAAAGTCTAAAAGGAAATGAGAGTTCAGTTTTGTCACTAAAGCAGTTAACTATGAGTCCAATCTATGAACCGTAAGAATTTCTATGAGTCGTAGAAAGGAAGTCGTAGGATCATGGTTGAATTTTGAAATTTTCAAAGTCCCAGTAAGTTGACCTATGA
>JAJONR010006346.1:0-47044 GCA_029582245.1 Solanum etuberosum
GATTTCAGTCTCAGCATGTTATAAACTTGGTCATTGCATTCAGTTAGTTCATGTTCAGTATTCTCAGTATAGTACCATGCTCATCGTATATCATTGCTCAGTTATATGCTTTCTTCAGTTATGTATATTGTTCAGCTTTATTCTATCCTGCATGCTCAGTACCTTTCGAGTATTGACATATACTCTATGCTACATCTTCTCGTGATGTAGGTCCAGGTTCTCAGCTTCCAGATCACGCATAGATCGTTTCTCGATCTTCAGTTCAGCAGCATCAGTGGTGAGTCCTCATTCTTTGAGGACGATTGGCATGATTATCTGTCTACTTTCAGTCTTTAGTTTCAGTTTTTGCTAGATTTAGCTGGGGCATGTCCCAGCATCTCTAGTCAGTTAGAGGCTTTATTTCAGACGTAGTTAGAATCAGTTTTAGATTCGAGTTTGATATTTCAGTTGTCGTTAAACTCTCAGATTATATATTCAGATTTAGAATGGGTATTCCCCATCATTTCAGTTTATGTCATGTTTTAAGCTTCCGCTCAGTATTATCTTATTTCAGTTATCATAGTATGCTTATGTTATGCCAGCAGGGTTAACTTGGGGTCACTCGTGATCCTAGGTCCCGTGTCTGCGTCTTGGCGATAGCTCGGGGCGTGACAACTAATACCATGAATTTCTAGGTATTAGTAATGTCTTGGTTTAATACATGCATTAACATGAATAAAGACCTAATTACCCCTCAATGCACCTTTACATCTTTTCCACCATAATTGTGGAAGATGATTTTGTAAATAAATATTTTTATACATACATATTTTTTTTAATACAACAAATCAAACAATACATAAAAAATATTCTATGTATAATTAATGCAAGCATAACTATAATACAAGCATTAATAATATACTCTATTTAGAATCAATTATACGTTATGTTTGAAAATTTGATGATGTTTTAATTGTTAATTTAATTTTTAAATTTTACAAAATACATGTAGGTTGAATCTATTAACTTATCAGTTTAGTTTTTTATTTTATAAAAGAAAAAACTAAATAAAAATACAGATTTCTTAAAATATAATTAGTGAGTACTTGTAACTTTGGGTATAAGAAAATTAAATCATAAATCTAATAAGATTTTCATAATCGCACGAAGTGTGGACAAATTTACTGCGACAAAGAATTTTCACATGTCAATTTATAAGGAGTAATTATCCATAATTCATACCTTTTTATTTTCTATACTTAAGGGTCGTTTGGTAGAGTGTATCAGCAAAAATAATACATGTATTAGTTTTCTGTATTAACAATACCTTGTTTGCTACATTTTTTATCCTACGTATAACTTGCATTAGTTATACACTCTATTATATATTAAGGTGTGTATTACTAATTAATATCATGAATTTCTAGATATTATTAATGCAAGAGAATTTAATGCATGTATTAGCATGATTAAAGACTCAATTACTCCTCAAAACCATTTTATATCTTTTGCACCATATTTGTGAAGATCTTTGTAAATAAATATTTTTATGTAATACATTGCTATTTTTAATACACTAAATCAAACCAGACCTAGTAAGGATTGACAGACTGAGAGCTCTTTCTTGATTCTATGTGTGGTGGTGCATGGCCGTTCTTAATTGGTGGAGCGATTTGTCTGGTTAATATAATTAATGCAAGATTAACTAAATATCTTAGTGTAAAAAATTAACAAAGTCAAGTCTGCAGTGTCGAGACAATCTATATAATTTTTTTTATTATCATTATCATTATCACCGGTAGCTTATCCAATTTTTATCTTAGTGGAAAAAAAGAGGTTTCAATTAGCGTTGATGTATATAAACTTCACTCAGGGCAGACTCAATAAGATTGAGAGCCTAAAGCCAAACTTTAAATAGGGGCCCTAATGTTTATATTAGTTTTTTTTTTTAAATAAAATAAAAATTATCACGTTTATTTTTAGGATGTTATTATCATCTAACTCAACTCTATTAATGACTTGTTCATTTGATGAACATCCCCCCATATTTTTTGATTCAAGATTTATTATTTGTTAAAATCTATCAAGTGCTCTTTTTGGGATTTATTAAATTCTCCAAGTTTTTTCTTTTTCTTTTTTTATTGTAAGATCGAAATCATATTTTCTAGTTGACATATTTAAATTGAATAAATTTTAATAATAACTAGAAAAAGAATAGATATATATATACTTATGAACTAAGAATATCAACAATTACAAATTTTCAAGAAAAATTATAAAATAAAGTTAGAATAATAAAACATGAGTCAATAATTTTATAAATTTATATAAAGATATCGAAATAGTGTCGTTTTCCTTCAACATGACAACATAATGATTGTTACACTTCTTGAAATTTTGAAGAAGACACCAAAAATAAATTTTGTTCTTGTAACTTGTAACTTGTAACTTGTAACTCAGTAACTTTTGTAAGAGAGAGTTCAATATTAAAAATAAAAATAATAAAATAGAGAATAAAAAAGATAAATATATGGTAAATAATCAAATTATTAGGAAATAAATAAGGAAGTACAGTTTTCCCACATAAGAAAATAATTCCCAAAATTTATTTCATTCCCTTAGTAAAGTGGAAATTAAACACTTTGAATAAGTACTTCTTACCCGTTATGTTTTAAAGAAATTTAGAAGTACATATAATTTTATTTTTTAAAATATATGTATAAGTATTATTTTTTAAAAATGAACCCCCTAAAAATATGGAGCCCCAATAAATGACTTTAATGGCCTAAGAGTTATGACGACCCTGACTTCATTATGCCTCCTGGATTTGTAAGTAAGCAATTATTAGTCATATTTGACAGGATTGACAATTTACTACACAAGTTAAATATTATTGGAAAAAAAATAAGAGCTAAAACAAAATGAAAGATCAAATTACCACATTACTCAGATGGACATTTAGCTGCTAAAATTTTCAGCTCAAAATCTTCTCTTGACTTTCTGACAAGATTACCTATCGTAACACAACATGACCGTCTCAACAAGTTTAGGGATCTAAAGTCAAGATTTATAGAGAGATCTTATATTTTTTTTAGTTATCATATAGAAATTGAATAACTATAACATACCGTACTCAATGTAATTCTACAAGTGGAGTCTCGAGAAGATAGGATGTACGCAAACCTTATGAATTAAGAAGGTAAACAATGAAAATTTTAAATGAAAAATATAATATAATATAAAGTTTTGGAATAATAAAACGTGGCTCAGAATATTTAAAAGTTTATATAATGATATTGAAATAGCCGCATTGATACAATGATATTAAAATAGTATTGATTTGTTGCAGTACTTGAAATTTTAAAAATATACAAAAAAAAAAACAAATTGATTTTTTTTATAAACACAGATCAATAGATTTTGTAAAATGCAAAAGTTTTAACCATTTGGTAGACTTTAATATAATGAGAGAATAAAAATAGAAAGGGAATAAAAAAGGTAAATGTAAAAATAGTAACGTGGGTTCATGATAATTATAATGATATAAATAAGTCAACAAATTAATAGGTAGCCTCATAAAAAAAATGTTACAATTAAATAAACACCATTCCATTTAGGACCCTAAACGATTGCTTTAGTGGCCTAATGGTCGAGACGTTCCTGCCTACCAAACGGCTAGATTCTTCATTTTTTCGAAGCTTGAATTTTTGAATTTGTCTTCATAGACGCAATATAGCTCTGAGAAAATGTTAGCCGGAGGAATCTATATACAGTAAAACCTCACTAAATTAATAAAGGTGGAACCATGAAATATTATTATTTTATAGAGATATTATTTAATTAATAAATTAATATTTATTAATTTAAATAGTGTTTTGACACCACAAAATTCGTTTGGGGATGAAATCTCATAGAATTTAAATGAATCCACTTGTGAAAACGTCATTCATGAACTTGAGATCATGATTAATGATCTCGGTTACCACAATAAAATGGACGTTAATAACCTATTGGACAGGTGAAAATGATATATGTTCATAGGTCCAGAGCTTAGAAGAAATTGTGGATACCATTGAAAAAAATAATGTTGATGATAAAGTAGAAGATGATACAATACCTTTGGAACAAATTACGGTCTGAAACACTTATTACATTTAAAACTTTTCACAATTTTATGGTGCAGTTCAAAAAGACAACACCGAAACTTTTGGATGCAATAAGAAAAGTTAGAGATGAGCTTCAACAAGATTTAAATTTTAACATAAAAATAGAACACAATAGAATCATGTTTCACTAAATTGTCTTAGATATATTTGTACTTTTAACGAATTATTAATTTATAATATTAATGGGACCATATATTTATATAGGGGTATTCAGAAAATATATTATCTTATTATCTTATCGAATGAATAATTTTTTCCATTGGCGCAAGTTGGGGCGGAAGAAAAATATTATCTTAGAGAGGTTATTGATTAATCGAGTATAAATTTAGTGAGATTTTAATGTATTTGTTGAAGATCTTTTGTCACTCCAAATAACAACTGATGGCTTACTAGTTTTCAACTCGTGAATTCAAACATTCACGGTCTCAATTCTATCTGAAGTCTATATTTTACAAATTTATAAAGTACTTGCTGCAGTAAAACTCTCTATTTTAGTTCAAGACTAGGATACAACATCTTTACAAATCATATGAAGCATTTATACTACTAAACTCACTGGTCAATTTTTTGCTCATAATTAATTCACTGAATCGATTTGCTAACAGATTAGGAAAATTATTCTTAATCCTCTTTCAATAAGATAGGCATTCCATCTAATTTCCTATTGGCCTCAAGATATTGACTAAACCACATCATCTACCACATCATCTTATGATGTACTAATTGAATTTGATTTTTGCAAAGTAACATGCCTCTAAGACAACTCTATGAAGTAATATCAACTTTAACAATATCAACTAGTCAAAGAATAAAAGTAAAGAATATGATTAAGATATTAATAAATAGTATCATGGATAATAAGAGATCATAAAAGTAGCAACTAAGTCTAAACATGCAACTTTTTATCACTAACTAAAAACTTTAGCAGTTGCATTTTCATCCATATCAAAGTATTAGATTCTCAAGCATATACATATGGTAGGCATGTGAAATAAAAATCAGTCTATATATTAATTAGTCTATCAATTAATCTCAGTTATATCTATACATATGGTTCACTAAGCTATGATCTTATTATTGTAAATCATATCAACTAAAGAAAGCTATGATTTAAAGTGTAGGAATATTACCTTTTATTAGATGGCTAGGGAAATACATGACACCTTCTTTCTAGTAAGCATAAAAGCTAGCATCGAATTTAGGAGTAAACATAAATATCAAAGAGAAAAATGGAAATTTTATTGATTTTTTTAGCACAATGCACTTTACTACATTTACCTCATCGGAATGGTACTTCATTCATTTCAATTTACATGTCTTACTTTTTTTTGATCTATCTCAAACATAGTGTATCTTTTTGAAAACAAATGATGATTCTATGTAGTACTGGATTTCCTTAATAGTACAAAATATGGTATCAAGAATTATGAAATACTAGACCTAACCATCACTAAATAATTAGATACGCTAGAAGCAAGGAGCAAGAGACAGAAAATGATTGAAATTACAGCTCTAGAGTTTTGATATCCTAAACCCATGGCCTAAGAGTCTATAAATTTTGCAATAAAGAGGAAATCTTCTCTTTATCTCGACTTAGTTACCAGCAATAAGGTATTATAACATTTTCTACGCACTATCTTGTAAACTTAGGAAGTAGCTGAAGTGTAAAGTATTGCACATGTTCAAATGCACATGTTCAGAAATTATTTAATTGGGAATACTTAAGTGCCTAGGTATCCAAAAAGATCCTATGGATTGGAATCAAGAACTACAATGGCCATTGACCATGATAAGAGAAGAAACATTAAGACAAAAATTTATAGAATGGTGTTGGCTGCCTGTGTTTATCACATATGGATTGAAAGGAAGAACAAAAGTTCCATGGAATGCACGGGACCCTACTTTACTAATTAGATATATCACTCCGGAAAGTGTTCTGCAAGGGGCATATTAGGCCTAGACTAGTACAAAAATTGGACCACCTCAATTACTATCCATAGTTCCTGCTTCCTAATAGTTTTTTAAATGTTGTGTTATGATCATGATTTAGTTTGTGTTTGAGATAAGTACTTTAGATATTTTTTATTCTGTATAGAAACATTTACTTGATGTATAAAATTTATTTTATAATAAAAAAACTAATGATCACATCTGCTAACATACTAACTAGCTTAAAACTCAAGTGCCCTTAGAGAAGTGTAGATTATGTTAGCCCTATATGACTCTAGTAACTCTTTCTTAGTCGACTAACTGAAGAAAAAAGTCAACTTTCCTTTAGGTTAGTATAACAGATGATAAGTAATGATACAAGATGAAATTAAATAAGACAAGTAATTTTATATTAGTTTAGATCACCGATGTGGTGCCTAATCAAGTTCTCTTGGGTTACAAGGATTTCCTTTACGAGCTTCTTGTAAACTTGTGGGTACAATAGTTTTGATTCTGAAATTCTAATAGCCTTTACTTTCTAGACACAACCTCTACATGTATAACTCACACTATCTCTTTTTTCCTTAAAATTGTAGACTGAGAGAGTACAATGCTTTATGAAATACAAAAGAAATATAGTACATCAGTTCAAGTGAAGTGCGCAAACTTCTCCCAGTACTAGGGAAAGTTTTTGTGGACTCTTTCTTTGCTCTAAAAGGAAATACAAAGGTATTTCATTAAATTAAGAATTTGTAATGATTCCTTGATTGAGGATTGAGAAATTAGAAGAAGAAAAGAAGAAAAAGAAGAGATAGTGGGAATTGAATTAATTGATCATTCCCTCAAGTTGATGGGATTAAATAGCTGTTACAGATAATGTAAATAAGGAAAGAAGATAATAAAATATTACACAATCTTCTAAATGCCTAATTAAAGAGATTAGGGAATATTTTCATATCTAGATTATTTAATCATATCATATTTAAATATTCTCATAACTACACTATCCAAATATACCATAATTAACACTCCCCTCAAGCTGGAGCGTATAAGTCATATGCTCCTAGTTTGCCACAAATATTGTTAATTCTAGATCCTCAGAGCGATTTTGTGAAAATATCCGCCAGTTGATCTTTTGTGTCACGACCCAGGGGTACCCCCTAGATGTAACATGGCGTATAGAACCCCGAAGGACCCCATACAAGCCACTTAGTTTTTATAACATAAGAAATAGAACAATAGAAGTAAAATAATAATCCAAGTCCAATAGTTTTATAAAAGAAAAGCGGAAGTCTAAAATACTTGTCTCAATAGCCATCTAGTACAATAGAATGAAATTGGGCCTAGCCCATACATCATATCCAAAAGTGAAATACATGAAAGAAACTAAAACAAAAAACTCTATCCTCGAAGCATGAGGACTCACCAAAGCTCGGGAACCTCAAAATCAATCACTAGCCACGAAACTGAGAACCTTGACTGTCTGACCTTACATTTGAGGAAATGTAGGCAAGAGTATGCGTTAGTACAAAATAATGTACCAAGTATGATAGCTATGCATAAAACATTTAAATCATGCTAAAAGAGGACATTTCATTTCATGACATGCAATTGACCAAGCTAAAACATGATATAAAAGAGTTAGAAAACATCAGTCATAAAACCGTGGTCAATGCAAGCTAACCTCATTTAAAGCCTTTGAACACATATGAGATACTTCTTGAAGTAACCTTAGTTCATTATTAATGTGGAAATTAGCCTTAATCGACATAGAGACCATGTGAGCTATAACATGATCCCTCGGTGTCTCCCACACCGAAAAGGGTTGTCCTACTTGCCAAGGTAAGGACCATAAATCTGAGCTAAAGTAGATCCACTAGCTAATGTCTATCTAGACAATCATCCTATGTCTATCTAGTCCTCAAGGTTCTGTGACTTTAGGCGATCCAGAATGTGTCTCCGATCCAGTCGGTGGTCCGCCGAATGTCCAAATCCATCGCCAAATTGGCTTCTCCCTAGAGCTGGCAGTCTAGAACTTTAGGCGAGCTGAAGTGCCACTTGGCGAGTCGCCGAGTGGCTTTGGCGATTCTCAGCTTTTGTTATCTTCAGCCTTTTTCATCTTTTTAGATCCTTTTCGCCCAGTAATGTCCTTGCCTTGCTCCTTTTGCCTTCTTTACTGCAAATCAACATTTTAACATCAGTTTGGAGCATAAATTAGGCATTTCAGGACAATAAACTATCAAAACAACACCCTAAATGAGTCGAAATCTCAGGCTCATGAACACCCCCAACTTAAACTTTTGCTTGTCCTCAAGTAAAACTCAAGATCAATCAATTCAACAAGGATGTCTACAAATAGTGCTGCATAAGACTCAACAGAAATGCACACAACAAGGTTCAAATTACTCATACAATGATCAATTGTGCACTCGAAGTTTCAAATTGTGACTCACCATCATCAAGAGTACTCCAGCTCACAATGCTTTTTTCAAATGCAAGTTCAAGCTCAACAAAGGTATTCAAATGCCCTCACAACAAAGATGATTCCAAATTCTCACAAAATTTCTCAACAATTTAAAGTCCCGGAATCACGTACAACTCTCACACTCACAAAGATGAACACATGCATGACTCCACCCATAGGCTTGCCCTTATTTTCCAATCAACATTCGTTTAAGCTTACTCAAGATCACAAAGGTCTTTTCAAGTCTTGTAACGGGGCTGAGTGTCAAGGTATGGTGATTTAGGCTTAGTGGATTCTACCTTCATGAAGTATGGCCTGAAATTCACTTTCCTCCTTTTCTTTCACATTTCAAACCTGCTCATAATCCACCCCATTATTCAACTTCATATGAACCACCGGATACCCCATTTCTTTTGTAAATTTTACTACTTTATTTCACAACTTTTTCTCCTTTTCAGTCTTTTTCTTTCCTTTCTTCTTTTTCTCTCTTTTCTCTTCTTTTTTTTTTAACATGGAGGGGTTCCATATTTTTCAAAACAATCCATAAATAAGGGGGAATTTTTCACACTACTTGACTCTCCTTGTTTTCCACTACACCCCAACTTAGGCTTTTGGCCTAAGTTGGCTATTCAAACAAACTATACGTCATGAAAGTTATGGGTGAAGGGATAAAGAGAGGTCACAATTGTTCAAGTTTCTTTCAAGAAAAGGTTAGGCTCAAAAGGGGCCAAGCAAGGTTCACACTTCTCACAAGGTTGGCCACAAAGAGGTATGTAGTCAAATAGGCTCACTCTTAATTTTTTTTCCTAAGATCATGTCTATTGCTTGCATCACTCAATCAACCGGACCAACGGCGCAAATTCTAGGTGTCATCAAGCACAATGTTCAGTACGACCTGACTACTTAAGGCATTGATACAATTATCAAACAAGACTCCACACTTTCTAGCTAGCGTGCAATGTTCATCACAAGAGACTCATTCGACAACCGGCTAGTCACAACGAGATGCTAAAAGTTCACATATTGCCTATGTAACTTTGTTTGCCTCATCGTAGTTGCACATTCATTTTGTTCAATTAAGAGAACTATTCAAGTCATCGGTATTGACCACAACCGACACTCAAATTTTTACAAGAACAACCATAATCACATACAAGAGGTGACAAAATTTTAAAATTGGTTCAAAACCATTTGCAATTCAAAACAATGGACTAATATGGATCAAAAACCAAGATATAGATATGTAAACCAAAAATTAGATCCAACATTCACAGAACCCAAAAACAACAATATAAGCGGTTGTGAGAGTACAGAAATAAAAAAATATCAAAATGAAGAGATTTTTGAATTTAAGACTGTTTGGCCTTTTAAAACTCTTCAGTTCACGCGCTGGTCGGTGACGTTAGTCGCGGTCGCCAACCCACTCGGCGATGCGCCGAGTCTCCCTTTAGCTCACCGAGTTTTACAGAATCCCCATCAATTTGGGTGGTTCAAACGGCAGTCCAAGTCGGGCTCGCCGACCTGTTCGGCGAGTCACCGACTAGACTTTTGGTTCGCCTACTACTCATTTTCCTACACTTTCAACTTTCCAACCTGCACAATCAACACCCGTTATTCAAAAGCAATATTAAAAATATTAAAAACTTAGGTTGTCTCCCAAGAAGCGCCTTATTTAACGTCGTGGCACAACGAAGATACCAATTCAAGCTACATTTTTTGGATTGGCCATTGCATTGCTTTTGTTGACACTCATTTTTCCATCTGTGCAAAAAGACAACAAACAACAACAAACAGTAAATGGGTTCAACTATAACACAATAAAATCACAAACCCACTTCCAAAGAGAATTCAATAACACCACTCCCCGGTAGCGGCGCCATTTTGATTAACATTTCAAATACACCTCATCTGATTCTAGGTGCAAACGATCATTAAGCAGTATAAAACCCAACGAAGAGTTGGGGTCGAACCCACAGGGAGCAGTACCGTATCGAATTCTATTAGGAAGTAAATATGTGATTCTAATCGGTTATAAAAGTAGACATTATCGAAATCAAAGAAAATAAGTCAAAGGTTTGACAACGAATTTCATATGGGGGGTTTTAAGATATCAATTAACAACTACAATAATCACTAAAACAAGGGATTAGACAAGTAGGAAGAAATTCTCGTGATGTGATCGATTATAAGCTAATTTCATTATATGGGTAATTGGAGCTTAATAATAAAGTGCTGAATCACTATGGGTAGGCTAGACTATAGGTGCAATAGTTTTCTCTCGAACAACTATTACGGTTCAGGCGAGTTCTCTCGAACCTCGACAAACTTGACACAACAATATAACCCAAAACCTTAATTTATCTATTCTCTCGAGCTAGATAGGTATGAATTAGTTAAGATTCACTCTCTCGAGCTGAACCCATAACAACCCACACACTACAATCATCTATCGATAACCTTGGTTTTAGAACCTCTCTCTCGAGCAAGCCCAAAACACTAGGCTAAAATTGTATTTGCAACTACAATTCATAAATTACTACTCAGCTATCGATCAAACCCACATTAAAACAACATTTAAATCATTAAAAAATAATACCCATAAGCTAATTAAGCAAATAATCACATAATCACACCCCAAGAATTGGAGTTTTAGCCAAGCATCATAAAAAGATAGAAATTAATACCATAAACATTTTCCATGATCTGGGTAGTGCAATCAAAGTCTTTAAAATGATCCAAAATGCTAGAAATCAAAGACCCACTTCGATTCTACTTGAAAAACCCTTCAAAGTTGTTCTCTAATGGAAAATACTAAGAAAACTCTCCCAAAAACTGAAGAAAACTAAAACTGAACTTCAATAATAAGAACCAGGACCCCTTTGAACTCTTTTAGAATTCAATTAATAGTTTCCCAAATTTCAGCTGCAAGGACCATTAGGCGAGGTAAGTCGAGCGTCGCTGACCAGGTCGGAGACGCGCCAATCGCTCCATCTCATCGCTGGTCTTCTTTGGATTTTAGTCCTCAAGGTTTTATGACTTTAGGCGATCCAGAATGTGTCACCGATCCAGTCGGCATTCCACCGAATGACCAAATCCATCGCCAAATTGGCTTCTCCCCAGGGCTGGCAGTCTAGAACTTTAGGCGAGCTGAAGTGCCGCTCGGCGAGTCGCCGAGTGGCTTTGGCGATTCTCAGCTTTTGTTATCTTCAGCCTTTTTCATATTTTTAGCTCCTTTTCACCCGGTAATGTCCTTGCCTTGATCCTTTTGCCTTCTTTGCTGCAAATCAACATTTTAACATCAGTTTGGTGCATAAATTAGGTATTTGAGGACAATAAACTATCAAAAAAACACCCTAAATGAGTCGAAATCTCAGGCTCATCAGAAAACCTTTCACATCTTGCTTTTTTGTGTTTATGAGAAAATCCTTTCAATAACACATCAACATCATCATCATTGATACTTTACTCTCAAAGCATCCTTAAAACATTTGCATAGATTTCATAAGAAAATGCATAAATCCATAATTTAGCTTTCAAGGCTCAAACCCCACTTTCAATCATCAACATTTAGAAAACATGGGTTAGCTATGGATTTCATCATAAATTCATGTAGATCTATCAATACATGCTTAATTTAATAAATCCCTTCCTTTATAATTAAAATCACACATCATATGATCATAACTTGAAAACATGGGGATTACATGAGTTCATGGGGGAAATCATCATAAAATCATAGTATTTTATCAATTCATGCATAAGATATCATAATTCAAACATTTAAATTAATAATCATAAGAACCCATGATAATTGAAGAAAATCCTAACTCAATTGGGGAAATCTAACTTTGAAAATATAGGAATTTGGGAACTCCATGAATGGAAGGAATCCATGGATGAAAACTATCATACCTTGAAGCCAATTGCTAATCTTCAATGGAGGAATTAAGAGTTGACTTGAAACCCTAGGTTGAATCCTTCTTCTTCAAGCTTTACAGAGAGAGAATTATTGGAGAGTTCTTCTTTGTGGTGAATTTGGAGAGAATGAAGTGAATGGGATAATTTGGCGGTTGAAAACACTTATATAGGGGTCTTAATGAAGGGTAAAACGACGTAGTATAGGAGTTAATTAATTAGAAAAAAACCCAATTACCCCTGAAAAATAACTACCAGGCATGACCCACAGCCACCAGTCGACGGACCATGGATAGACCGACGGTCCGTCCTGCACGACCGTCGATGGTGGTCAGGAAGTCACTTTGGGGGGTCTGGACCACGGGCCCTGGTCCCCCCAACAGTCCATTGGTTTTTCCGTGGTTCCACTGCTGGAACCCATAATTGGGTGCCCACCCACGGACCACACCTACGGTCCGTGGTCCCATCCACGGGCCGTGGGTGGCCCTCGTGGCTGTCACCTGCAAAATTCCAGGAAACTGCTATTTTTGCCTTTTTGAATTTGGGGTGTTACATTTTGATTTGACAAAACTTATGGTGATGTATCCAGAATCAATCTTCTCTCGAATGAAGTGACAATCTATCTCAATGTGCTTCGTTCTTTCATGGAACACTGCATTAGAAGCGATATGTAGTGCAACTTGGTTATCACAAATCAATGTCATTGATTCAACTCCTTCCATCTTCAGTTCTTGGAGAAGTTGTTTCAACCATATAAGCTCACATGTAGCTAGTGCCATAGCTCGAGACTCTGCCTCTGTGCTTGATCTAGCTACGACAATTGGCTTTTTACTTTTCCAAGATATTGATTGCATCCAATTAGAACACAATTACCTGAAGTGGATCATCTGTCAGAAGGAGATCCTGCCCAATTTGCATTAGGATATCCGAAAATGTAGGTGTGTCCCTTATCTTCGTACAATAAGCCTTGTCCTGGAGAGATTTGTATATATCGCAGGATGCGACTCACAGAATTTCAGTGACTATCACAAGGTGATTGCAAAAATTGGCTAACTACACTAACAACAAATGAGATGTCTGGTCGTGTTATCGCAAGATGGTTGAGTTTGCCAACAAGTCTCCTATATCTACTAGGATCTTTTAGAGGCTTCCCCTGTCCTGGAATAAGCTTAGTATTTGGATCCATTAGACTGTCCACATGTTTTCAATCCAACATACAAACATCTTCCAAAATATCTAGGACATATTTTCTTTGAGTAATAGCAATACCATGGCTAGATTGTGCCACTTCAATGCCCAGAAAGTACTTCAACTTGCTCAAATCCTTTGTATGAAAGTGACTTGAGAGGTGTTGTTTGACTTGAGCAATACCTTCATAATCATATCATGTGATAAAAAAATCATTAACATAAACAATTAAAAAGATATGTTTGCCATGAGATGAATGCCTATAGAATACAGAGTGATCAGCTTCTGTTCGGATCATTCCAAACTGTTGGACAACATCTCAAAAATGACCAAACCATGCTCTAGGAAACTGCTTGAGACCATAGTGGGATCAACGAAGTTTAAAAACTAGTCTAGAATCCTTATGAGCAACAAACCCTGATGGTTGCTCCATATATACCTCTTCAGTAAGTTCTCCATGCATTTTTGATGTCCAGTTGAAAAAGGGGACAATGATTCATTGCTTCCATAGAGATGAGAAGATGCACAGAAACCATCTTGGCAACTAGTGAGAAAATATCTCCATAATCGATGCCATAAATATGAGTGTATCCCTTAGCAAATAGTCTTGCTTTGAGATGATCAATAACTCCATCTAAAACTACCTTAACTGTGAATACCCAATGACAACCAACTATGGTTGTGCCTTCAGGTAAAGGAAAAGGCTCCCCAGTACCATTATTATGCAAAGCAGTCATCTCCTTAATCATAGCTTGACGCCAACCTAGATGAACCAATGCTTCTTCCACAGTCTTAGGAACTTTGACTAATAATAAGCTAGTAATGAAGACATGATATGAAGGTGACAAATGATGATAACTTAAATAAGAATAAACAGGAGTTTGATTTACAGTAGTTCTAGTACCTTTGCGAAGAGCAATGGGAAGATCATCGGATAAGTGCTCGACCAAAGCAAAAGACATTGTTGGAGCAGGTAATGAGTCATCAAGATTGCTTTGTGGACCTGTATCATTGTTAGAAATACCAACTGGATTAGCAAGTTCAGCAAGAGGTTGAGGTCGTCGGGAATAGACCTTAATATTTGGAGGTGGAGCTGGGGTTGGAATAGTTGGAATGAGAAGGACTGCTATGACCTTATAATTTTCCGTATTAGGAGAAAAATATGGAGAAGTCTCGAAAAAAGTAATATCTGCAGAGATCAAGTACTTATTGGTAGAGGGATCAAAGTATTTGTAACCTCTTTGTCGATGAGAATACCCAAGAAAGACACATTTAAAAGCATTATGCTAAAGTTTATCTTTTCCGAGGGTAAGGTTATGAACAAAACAGGTGCAACCAAACACACGTGGAGGAAGAGGAAAACACATTTTGGTCTGGACAAAGGACCGAGTGAGGACTATGGTACTGCAAAACAGATGAAGGCATGCGATTGATTAAATAACAAGCAGTAATAACAACATCACCCCAAAACGTAAAGGGACATGATTGTGAATGAGCAATGTTTGAGCTGTTTCAATTAGATTTCTATTATTTCTCTCAGCAATCCATTTTGTTGAGGAGTATTTGCATAAGAAAACAAGTGCAATATGCCCTAGGATGACATAAAAGAAGAGAGAGAAGTATTCTCAGACATTATCACTGATTAACTTCTTAATGGAAATACTAAATTGATTGCGGATTTCAATATGAAATTTCTGAAAGATAGTGAATAACTCAGATCTATTTTTCATTAAAAATAACCACGTGTATCGAGAATAGTGATCAATAAAAGTAACAAAATAATGAAAGCCCAAGGAAGAACTGACACGACTTGGACCCCATATATCCAAATGAATGATTTCAAACATAGAGGTGGCCTTATTATTGACGCATTTTGGGACAGAGGAACGAGTGTGCTTACCAAGATGACACGACTCGCATTCTAACAAAGATAAACTAGATAAACTGGGGATCATCTTTTGCAATTTTAGGAGACTTGGATGAACCAATTGACTATGGAGCAATTCAGAAGAAACAACAGAAGTGAAAGCATTTGCGCAAGAACAAAATCATCAAAGAAGGTTACAACGCATTTCAGATTTTTTGTTAATTTGCTAATGGAAATAAGATTATATGGACATTCAGGTGCAAAAAGGACTGATTTTAAAGGTATGGAAGACAGAGGATGAGCTATACCTATCCCTTTTACAATCGTCTTTGATACATTCGCCAAAGTAACAGTAGAGAGTGTTAAAGGAGTATTAAGAGTAGATAAAGTTTTTTTGTTACCAAAAATATGGTCAGAAGCACCAGAATCAAGAATCCATTGTTCTTGAGACAAAGACTGTGTGACATAAGCAAATGAGTTATCAAGTTGTATTGTGCAAGCAGTTGATCATTGTTACCTTGATTTTTAATACTGAAGGTAGTCATTATAGTCTGCTCCAGTTAAAGTGATAGATTGAGATGATCCATCCATTATGAGCCTTTTTTTGGTCACAAAACGAAGTATTGGAGAAAGAGAGAGATAAGACTTGACAGTTTTCTGATATGGTTGATTCAGCAACCAATTGATCAATCCCTTTATTTTATTTTTCCAGTTTCTGTTACTGAAATATAAGAACATTTATATAGAGGGCTAAAAAACCAATAGCTCTGATACCATGAGAAGTTAGAAGAAGAAAAGAAAAAAAAGATAGTGGGAATTGAATTAATTGATTATTCCCTCAAGTCGATGGGATTAAATACCTGTTACAGATAATGTAAATAAGGAAAGAAGATAATAAAGTATTACAGAATCTCCTAACTACCTAATTAAAGAGATTAGGGAATATTCTTATATCTAGATTATTTAATCATGTCATATTTAAATATTCTCATATCTACACTATCCAAATATACCATAATTAACAAGGATGATTCCATGTCAATGTAAGATGTGTTCATGCGTGCAATAATCTCTCCCCATTCTTGATAGTCAGATTTGATCTCTTTGCATATCTTCTTCTCCTTTTGTAGCCGGACATTTACTTTTCATATGTCTTGATTTAATGGTCTTCTCCTCTAATCTTCGCTTGCATATTTCTTGGTGAAATCACAAATATTTCTTCATTGACTGCTTCTTGCTTCCTTTGTGATTTGATGAGTTTTCCTTTTGCAGATTTGATTGGTCCCTGATTTACTCCTTTGATTTGATTTCGGTTAGCTTGGTTTGCTGTAATGTATTTCCTTTGTAATCTTTCTGACATGCCATCATCTATGTATTTTGTTTACTTATTTTCCCATAGGAATATCTTAGGTTAATTGCCATTTATAAAATTAGAGTCATATAGAGCTAAAAATACTTCCCCCCCTTGACGATGACAATTGATACACAAATGAAAAGGATCAAAATTAAAGTAGACATCCCTGTTTGAATGTGAAGCTCTCCCTTTTTGGGTGTTTCCCTGTCTAAGATAATTGTGGGATTTCTCCCCCTTTGGTATGATAAAAAACAAACATAGAAACTCATAATTAAATTATATATACACAGTTGAAAAAATATGCATAGATAGTCAAAAGCAAACAACATATAAGTTTTAAGAGAGCATATTACCCTCAAAATACACAACCATAAACAAGTTTGGGGGCAAACCCCAATGAAAATATTATCTTAAATGAGCACCAAAAACAGAGAACGAGGAAGATTACTGATCAACGAGAAAGTATTGAAGAGTGTTGATAACATTTCCACATAAGGTATTATAGGAACATTCCACATTCTTGGAGAAGTGGTGTAAGATTTCTGGACAGAGAAAGAAATTCTCAGTATTGGAGGAGCTAACTCTAGCCTTGAGAGGGTTGACTTGCTTGAGTAGCTTATTCACAATAGAGTTCCCTTCCTGTTTTAACACATCCATGGGAATATGAAGCATGACTTCATATTTACTTGTGAAGACAAAGAATCTTCTCAGTAGTTTCCTGGAGCATATCTAAACAATTTTCCACAACAAGCAATCAAGTATTGATATCATCTGCATTCTTAAGAAAATGAGCAGTAGAGTCAATGGAGATCCTTGTTACCTTGGATTTCACAAAATCCTTCTTGTGTAATTTCTCACCAACTAGAACATAACCCATGCTTGAAAAGGTGTAATGTCATAGGTTGCAGAAACTTCAACTTTTTTAAACTTAGAGAGTTCGACCAAACAGTCCACCAAAATCCTAGAGATAAAAGCCCATAGGGTAGGCTAGCAGTAGAATTTGAGTCCTCTGAACTTTGAACTATGAATTCCATAAACCACATAGACATATTAATGCTATATTTCTTAAGCAGGTGATAGAGAACAAATACATCACGGGTTGAAATGCTTATCAGAGACCTATTTCGGGAACCATACTGTTAGTGATGTGGGCCATAATGTGATTCTCGATTCATAGAGATAGAGGGACGAATCCAAAAGATCAGAGCCTGGTTTAACCACAACTGCTTTGGCCACTTCTAGATAAACTTCAAAATCTCTAAGCTAGATGTCATTCATGTAGGGAACACTGCCAGAAAATTTAGTATCAAGCACGTTTTAGAATAATGATTTATTCACAATAATACGACTTTCTGTAACCAGAGTTTCTATCATACCACTATCATTAGAGACTCACAGATTAGCATTAAAAAAAGAAACAACTTCTTCATAAAATCAAAACCATAGAGACTAAAGAGCAAAGATAACTCCGAGCCTTGAGAAAAGTATCTACTGGACAATGAAAATCCTTCAACCGACTAAGATTAACAACTCAACTAGGATTTATGGGTTGATATTTTAAAGTTTCGTACATGTTCTTACGCTCAACACCTCACAACCTTTGCATGTCCTTTGGAGAGAGAGATCCAGACACATTAGGACGTAATTTCTTGGTATCCTTTTTCTTCATGAAGGATGGTCTCTTCTTTAAGGAAAGAGAGGGACAGTTAAAGGTGTCTTATGAAGAAGCAGAAGGAAGTGAAAGAATGTCATGATTAAGGGTTTTAGAAGAGCCTTCAACAGTCTTCCGAAACCCTTGATCATGACATTCATTCACTTTCTTCTGATTCTTCAGAAGACACCTCTAATTCTCCATCTCTTTCTTCAAAAGAGATCATCCTCTATGAAGAAGAAGGATACCAAGAAATTGTGTCCTGATGTGTTTGGATCTCCCCCTCCAAAGGAAATGCAAAGGTTTTGAGGTGTTGAGCATATGAACATGTATGAAGCTTTCAAAAATCAACCTGTAGTTTCTGGCTGAGTTGTTAATCTTAGTCAGCTGAAGGATTCTCATTAACCGGTAAGTTTTTTTCTCAATGCTTGGAACTTAGCTTTGTTCTTTACTCTTTATGATTTTGAGTTTTATGAAGAAGTTGTTCGTATGTTTATGCTAATCTCAAGTCTTTATAGATAGTGCTGAGTTGGAAATTCTTGTTATGAAAGTCGTGTTTCTTATGAATGAATTGTTATTCGAAGATGTGTTTAGTACGATATTTTCTGACATTGTTCCCTATATGAATGGCATCTGGCATGACAATTTTAAAGTGTCTCTAGAAGTTGCCAAAACAGCATGTGGTAGAACCAAGTTTCAATTTTTTTATTTGAGCGTCTCTCTCTTTGCTTCGAGAATCACATATTGGCCCACATAATTACTACCACTTTGGTTCCCCGAAAGGGGTACATGAGCAGCATCTAAACCTGGGATGTGCTTGTTCTCTACTGTATGCTTAAAAAATATAGGATTAATTGCACTATGTGGTTTAAGAATACATGGTATAAAATGTAGAGAACTCAAATGCTACTGCGAGCCTACGTTATGGTCTTCTTATCTCTAGGATTCTGTGACTTTTTGGCCGATCTAAGTTTAAACTACTTGAAGTTGAAGTTTCTACAACCTATGACACTCGTAGATTTTCAAGCATGGGTTAAGTGCTAGTTAGTGATAAATGGCACAAGAAGAATCCATGAAATCCAAGGCAGGAACCATCAAAGCAACAAGGATCTTCAGACACTCTACTACTCAATTGCTTTAGTATGCAGATGACATCAAGATCATATTGCTTGCTATGGAAAATAGTTTAAAGATTATCCAGGAAACTATAGAGAAGATCTGTCGTCTTCACAAGGACACCAGTACCAATGTAGGTAAGCTCCATATTTCCATGGATGGGTTGAAACAAGAAGAGAGATCTACTATGAATAAGTTGCTCAAGCTAGTCAACTCTTTCAAGGTTGGAGCTACCTCCTCCAATACAGAGATCACTGTCTTTTTCCAGACATCTTTCTCCAAATTCTTCAAGAATGTGGAATGTTCCTACAATACCTTTCATAGAAACATTCTGAACTCTCTTAATTACTTTCTCGGTGATCATTAGTCCTCCTCGTTCTCAATTTTTTGGTGCTTGTTAAAGAGAATATTTTCATTGGGGGTTTGTCCTTAATTTTTTTTATGGTTATGTGTTTTGAGGGTATATATGTCCTCTTAAAACTGCTCTACTGTTTGTTTTTTCTTATCTATGCATATTTTCTACTATGTGCATTTGTAATTTTATTATGTGTGTCTATGCTTCTTTTTTATCATACCAAAAGAGGAGAAATCCCACAAATATCTTAGACAGGGGAAGCACATAAAGAGGGGAAGCTTCACACTCAAATAGGGAAGTCTCCTTAGAACCTAATTCTTTTCATTTGTGTATTAATTGTCATTATAAAAAAGGGAGAGATTGTTTGCCCTATATGACTATGATTTTGATAAACGACAATTGACCGAAGATATTCTAATAGGAAAAGAAGTAAATAAAATAGAATGATGGAATTCTAGGAAGATCACAAAAGAAAGGAAATAAATTACAGTAAACTAAGTTAACAAAAATCCAACCTAGGGAGTAAATCAGGGACCAATCAAATCAGCTAAAGGACAATTCATACAATCACAAAGGAAACTAAGAAGCAGTCAACGAAAAAATCTTTCTGCTTTCACCAAGGAGAAGACCATTAAATCAAGACATATTAAAAGGAATTTCCATGCCAGAAAAGGAGAAGAAGATATGTGAAGAGATCAAATCAGAATATCAAGAGAGGAAAGAAATTTGTGCACACATGAACACATTTGATATTGACATGCAATTTGCAATCATCCTCAATCAATGAATCATTTGTGCACACATGAACACATTTGATATTGACATGTAATTTACAATCATCCTCAATCAATGAATCATTAAAATTACTTGATTGAATGAAATATACCTTGAGTGTTACTTTTTGAGTAAAGAGCGAGTCATTAAAAACCAGTCCTAGTATTAGGAGAAGCCTGCACATGCACTTTATTTGAACTTATGTGCTATATTTCTTTTTTATTTCATAAAGCATTGTACTCTCACTCTACAATTGTAAGAAAAAATGAGAAAGAAGAGACAATTAGAGTTATATAGTTAGATGTTGTGTCTAGAAAGTAAAGTTTGTTAAAAATCAGGAATCATAACTACTGTGCCCCAGAAGTTTACAAGAAGCTTGCGATTCAAAAGATTTGTTCTACATCACCAAAAGTAATTGCAATTTATGTTTGAGTTTTCTAAAGCCATATGGAGTAAGCTTTTCCACTAGCAAGGAGTGCTTACATAGGCATTTGAATAGGATTTAGAGTTTGAATAGGCATAGGTAAATGCTAAAGGAAAGACATTTGATGCAATTTACAGAATGGTTTTAGTAGCATAAGTTCACAGTATTTTAATTAAGAGGTATAATATTGTCTTCCAGGCTAAAAGTTTTGATCCTAAAGTTGTTATCTTCTTTAGAGGATTCTGCAAGATTTCTTTTTTAGAGGATCCATGAGGAAGAGTTTAGGAAGGAAGTTTGAAAAGATGAATATATAACCCTAGTTGTAGTTTGAATAGTCAGTAGTTGATCTGATATACTAGATATTTGTTTTCTAGTTTGCTAGTTTCTCTGGTAATAAATTCTTGTTATTTTTTTTCAAAAATAGAAAATAGGAATCTCAAAGAAGAAGGCAAAAGAGACCATGGGTGGACTTACTACTAGATATCGATGGAAATAGATATTGCCAAGGAGTTCGCCAAAAAAATAAATAGATGGATGAATAATAGTAGAACCCAGAAAAAGAATTCAATTTAATCACTATCAATAATAAATTTATAAGAGCATAAAACCTTTATGTGACACCTAATTAGTGTTGCATCTTTGCTCTCCCATGTGAGTTCCTTCCACTTGTTTGGAAGCGAAATAAAATTTCAAAAAATAATTTCCCATAGTTTTTCCTATTGAATTGGCTTTGTTGGCCTTCCTTCACCATTTGAGATCTCTATTTCATCTTGCTACTCACATACTTCTTCATTTTTTCAAGACCTTTTCCTCAAGTCTTGCCACAACCTTTCCTAGTTCTAGAGGAATCACTGATGAAAAGCCTAGTCAGTTTAAAGTACTACATAAGCTTTATTTTGTTGTATCTTAACAGACAACCGAGTCAATAAATTCAAAAATAAAATAAAGAGAATATAAAAGAGATAATAGCCTCTCTTTTGATCATTCATATCATTCCCATTAATTTTAAATTTCACATATTACATAGAATACCGTTAGATTCCAAAGGTGTAGATCAGAACACCTATTCATTCAGATTAAGGTTAAATTATGCATATGGACAAAATAGGTACCTTCACATATCTAGTTTAAATGCAACGACGAAGGGTTAGTAATATAACCAAAAATAAAAATGTTAGACATCACAAAGATATGTCAATCTCGTATAATTCAGGAAAAAAATGGAAAATTGTGCAGTCAAAGATGAGTAAGTGCTAGATGACTAAATCAAGTGACAACTCGCAACTAAAATTTTCAAAATATAATAGAACACGAAGGATTAATCTAAATTTAATGAATTTTTTTCTAATCACTGCATATTGTCAACGATCATCAATTTATCAAGTTGAAATAATCTAGAAGCAAAAATATATCAGGAAAAGCTATCAGAAAAGAAAAGCTAAATTTGAGAATCTCAAAATTTACCTTTTTCTTCTTCTATTATTAAAAAGAGAATATGAATCTATTGAATCAAGTAAAAACTTGTCACATACAGATAATTTGTAGATTTTTAATACTGTTATGGAAGTAAGATCCACACCTTCATCGTATAAGATCCACACCTTATCCTATAGTGTGTTCATGTCGTTTTCTTACTTGTCATAAGAAAAAACAACAATCCTTTTGGTGACAACATTCAAGATGGAACAAACTAGAGGCCTATCATAGATATCAGATGAGGGGATGCTTAGCAACTTAAGGTGCAAAAGGGAAGGAAGGTTTTTTCAAATCCAACCTTTACTTCGTGAATGTAAAACAAAATATATTCACATGAGTGGAACTCAAAAGAGTTGTTCCTTTTCGAATTTTATATTCCTTTAATGTATTTTACTAGGGCCCAAAGTGAATAAAGAGGGAGCTGTATGAAATAATGATTGATTTGTAGAACAGACGAAGAACGTCACCTACAACTTCACATTACTATTCAATTATTGTCACATTTTTTTGCACTCTATGTATCACGACTTAGATATAGAGAACTACTCCTAGGCTAGTTTTTTTTTACTGAAGGAGAAAGAAAACACTGAATTGCTTGGAACATCTAATTTTGCATTAGCACAATGCTAATGATACTTGTCTTTGGGGTGGGGTAGGGGTCTCTCAAGGAAGAAAGTGAAGGGGACAAACATAAATTTAGCAATAGGTATGCTCAAGATAATAATTTTCCCTTGATGAATTAATGTTGGTCAAAGTATAGTTCTTGTCTAAGAGAACTACATTTATCTATAAAGAACTTGGATTTTGTTTTTAAATGTATCAAAATGTAGAGATATCAAATTATAATTGCCAAATACAGACCAAAAGAAAAAATAGAAGAAATAGACATACAACCAAATTTTAAGGAGTAAATATTTTAATGATTAGAATAAGTCAATATAGGGAAACTGAATCATTTCAACTTCAAGACAAAGAAGCTATGACAGGCTGAGTGATTTGATAGTTCAAGTTTTTTTATTGTTACCAAATTGATGGTTAAAACTATGTGTGAGAACTCATAAATAATATATGATAGAGTGAACTTCCTGCCACTAACGATTGAGAGCTCTTGAAATATATTGTAAGTGTAACTATCATAGTTGTCAATTAGCAGTGTGCGCATAAATTCTAACATAGAAACTGGCTCTTGTAAAATCTCTTTTTGTACTCGACGCATTCAAATATTCAGGCACCAAATGACAGGAAAATAATACCTTTCTTTCCTTACAGTTATATTTTTGTACTGCAATGGAGTTAACAAATCAAAGAATTTGATGAAAAAGTATACCTCCATTTGGCTGCAGAAATTACTTGTTTTCAAAATATCTTGGTTCCCTTTATTGGGCTTTTTACTTGCCGGTTGGTGGGATGGTGGAGGTGGTGAATTTGAGCCAATAATGATTGAATGTAATATTTGAATGGGCGAGCATTGGTGTGTGTGCAACCACCAAATTTCAAAGGCTAAGGCAGCGCGTATGTGTGCACAACAAATTTGAAATTCTTTACCGATAAGTCATAAGAAAAAAAAGAAGGGAGGGTGGAAAAAACAAAAGAAATGATGGAAAGTATTTCCTCTGTTCACTTTTATTTATCTACTTTGGACTTTGCATTCCCCTTAAAAAGGAACGACTGAAATGAGTTTTTACCATGATACCTAAAACGTTAGATTAACTTAGTTAATACATTTTTCTTGTCTTTACTGAAATAACATAAATTATCCAATCAAAACAATCCTCCGACCCTCAAAACTCTATCAATGTCAAGACTAAAAGCTCTAATTTCTCAAGGCGTCCGCTGTTGCTAACATCTAATACATTTCCCTCATGAACCAAATCAAATACATTATCATGAAAGAGAAACCGATGATCTAAACTTAAATACAATGGAACAAGATCCTTGCAGTAATGAATTCATTAAATGGTGAAGTTTCATTCAAACGTAGGAGAACATTCATATTCCTTTCAACAATTCTAGCTTCAAACTTACTAGATCCCCCACCAATATCAAATTCAATTCTAATTCCTCCACCATTTCCAACATCGCTAACACATCATCAATTAAAAGATTATTCTCCCCCCTACTATCCTTAACATATCTCTAACTATCATAACCCAACTACTTACTGTATAAAAATAACCAACACAATCTCTAATAAGTTTCTTAACATTCAAGCAAGATAAATTCTTGCAACCAATACCACTCTAACCATAAATCTTTCCATTATAATTTTTTGAAGGCGAATCATGAAAAGAAACTATACCAACCTTTGAAATTGTCTTTGCAAAGCATCTTTTTCTTGGTAAAGACTCGCAGCCAATGAGAATAAGTTTCTTTCCAAGACTCCAACCATCAGGACAAAGCCCATTAATATTGTAATTCATTAATTGACAAAGAAATCCAGAAATTTCATACAAGAATGCTCTATAGAAGCAACCCCTTTAGTGATGTCAGTTCATGAGTATTTACCCAAAGGAATCAAATGGGTTTGCAAGAAAGTTCTCCCTTGAGTTGAAATCTTGAAACTAGAAAATAAAAACTTTCATACCATAAGATCTATTATACAAATATACAATCTCTTACTAGAGACCCTCTTTTTAAAGAGCGCACATTCCTTTTAAAAAACAATAATGATGATTCTTAACATGATAAGATTAACAATTAGACCTCGAAACAAAGGAACCCACAAAAGAATTGAACCAAAATATAACCTAATACTTGAAATAATAGATAGATTGACAAGCATATTGCAAAGCATTTTAGATACGAACTCTACAAGAGATAAAAGAAAAAAGAGAATCATAAATTGCTAACCTTTTCAGTTTGGATTGCAAAAACTTACTCTATAGAAAAGATGATGAAGAGAGGGAATTGATTATGTTAAACCCTAAAATTTTGCAAGTTGGGGAGAGAGAATTTATCCCTTTGAGAAAAAGAGGGAAAAAGTCAAGGGAATTTTTCCCGCCGGTTCTGAAATTGAGTTTAATTTTCTAAGTAACCCATAAAAATGTGCTGATAAAATCTAAGAAGATGGTGCTACTTTTGTCTTTTTCACATCTTTGCACTATATTTCTCATTTATTCCTTTTTTTTCCATTTAAAATCTTGAGAGATACAATTAACTTAATAATAAAAATATAAATAATTGAGATGATATATAATATATTATACTAAACAAAAAAAAAATATCAAAACGAAAAAATCTAAAATATAGAACAAACTCATTAAAATATTTCATTTGATATTCAAATTGTTATATATCTTTTATTAGATAAAAATATAAAAATATGTAAAATTGATAATATTATTTATTTAAATTCAAAACTCCTAATATTATGAAACTAAAAGATAGTCATGCGCATTTATATTGTAAAAAATAATTACTTTTCCTATCATATCTCTACATAACTAAATTTGTAGGTCATACACACGATATTACTAAATCCTCATTTATTTGCACGTAATAGATATCTTAAGTTTAAATTATTCATATTTTAATCAGTTAATGTGTTGGTTTTTTATGTTACAATAACTTAGTGATTCCGAACAGGTCTGGATAAATAATATTTGTTATAAAGTCCTACAGTCCAAGTTCTTGCATGGACTACCTTATTTTGGCGGTCTTTAATTTTTATTCTGCAAATTGATGATCTTTAATTTTTGTCCCTACTGCTTATTTAATAAAAAAATATTTTCCAAAGAATCCTTAACTGTGACTTAATTTTGTTTGAAAAATATTTTTAGATAATGTTTACAATTGTTATCCTCAACCAAACCATTGTTGCCCATCACTACAACCACTTGTCATCACCACTAGCCACTATTTACAAGCATCGCCATCAAACGTCATTACCATAACAAACATAGATCACTACTGACAATCACCACCATCAATTATCATTATATATATATTTTCTATAATGATCCGGAAGGTCATTTTAGAATTTTTAAAAAAATTATCATTTTACCCCTCCCAATATTGACCCGGAGTCATTTCTGATTGTTTTGAAATTGGTTTCAAACTTTGAGTAAAAAGTTGTGAATTATGTAAGTTTTTGGTTTCAAAAGGAAAGTTGTTAAATAGTAGTTTTTGGTGTCTTTTGGAGTTTTGAGTGTTGAAACAGAATTCTGTCGATTACATGAGTTCTGGAATGTGGAATTTGGTTTAATAGAATTGTCAGTTTCAGATTCAGAGTTTTTTTGAGGATTTGAGCTCCTAAGTTGGGACTTTGTGAAATTTTAGCCTTTCAGTTAACTTTAGTTAAAATTTGGGGTTCGAATGCTCGGATCAGAATTCTAAGAGTTTCATTAGATTCGGGGGATGATTTTATGCCTCGGTGAGGTCTTGGTTGAATTTTCAGATGTCTCAAGCTTGATTTAGCCTTTTTATGCGTTATGTTCATTTCTTGAGACTTTCATAATTTTCAGGTCAAGGAGACCTCATATTCGTATTTCGATGGTTCTATTAAGTCTGAAATATCGAGTTTAGTGAAATTGCATATATGGTTTGTGTGTACGGGATTCCGAACAAATTTAAGGGTCATTTCGATGTTTTGAGTGTTGGCTGATTTTTCTGGTGCCTGGGATTTGTAGTACTTGGCGTTTGCGAAGGGTTAGTCGCTTTCATGACCTTCAAAAAAGTGAAGGTTTGATTGTAAAAGCGAAGGGTGAGGTTGCCTGACCATAGTGATTGCGAAAGGTAGTTCACTTCCGCGACCTTCGCGAAAGTGAAGCCCGAGTTGCAAAAGTGAAGGTCCCAATTTTTGCGGGGTTCGCTTAACAGAACTTGTGATCTCTTTAGCGATGTTCGCAAGAGAGAACATGGGTTGTATTTTTTTAAGATCAGAGGGAGGTTTTGACCTGCAATTAAAGGGTTTTACCCCATTTCCCCCAATTTTGAGTTTTGGAAAAACCTTGGATGGTATTTTGAAGAGATCCCTTGTGCTAAATCATTTGGGTAAGTCTTTGTGACCCTAAAACTTCAATTCCCTTTTTTTATTTATGAATTTTAACATCAATACTTGATATTTTGATTGGCAAATGACAAGGTTTTTCAAGAACTTGAGTTCTAAAGTAAAATGGTGACTGTGAATTAATCTTAATTCTTTTTTCGAAATGGTTTCCACCAACGAGTTTCAAATGTCTTAGCTAACATTTTCAAATAAAAATTTCATATTTAAACCTCATTTTTGGAATTGGGTTTTTGAGTTGATTTGACCCATTTTAAAAAATGTATGATTTAGGTGTTGTTATTTTCAGAATCTTATTGTGATTACTTGATCAGACTAGATTGTGTGGCTTTGGACATTGTCGAAAAAGAGAAGACTCAAGTCTTGGATTGACTTTTAATTGAATTGAGACAAGTGATATTCTAAACCTTGTAAAACTTGTAGAATCTTGCATTTCCCAAAATGCGTGGGTTGAGAAGTAATGGGAATGAGGCGATCGGTTCAATTATTTCACTTGATTGATCTTAATGTATAAAAAGGATTAATGAAAAAGGAAATGTGTTGATAATTTTGCGTTGTGAATTGCCGTTTGTGGACCCTAATGTGATGATTGATGAAATGCTTTGATGGTATTATTGTGGACTTGAGTTTCTTGAATTATTGTCTCTTTCTTATGGTGTTGAATTGCTTATTTGCATTGATTGTTGTACCCCCTGATGAGACATGTGATAGTTATGCTGAAGAAAAATGGTTTCAGCATGTGAAATTATATAAAGCCGAAGGAAAATGGTTCCGACAAGTGTTATTATATAAAGCCAAAGGGAAATTATTCCGGCTAGTTATACTGTGCCGAAGGTAAATGGTTTTGACAAGTGACATTATATTGTCAGCTAGTGATATTGTGCTGAAGGAAAATAGTTTCGACAAGTGACATTATATAAAGCTTATGGGAAAGGGTTCTGACTAATGATATTGTGCCGATGGTAAATGGTTATGGCAAGTGTTTGATTATTGTGACTTTATGAACTTGATACTTGAGAATAATCCATGTGATACTTGTGATTGATCTACTTGTTACTTGTGATTGATCTACTTGATATTTGTGATTGACATACCTGATACTTGTTGGTTATTGAATTGTGACTATGGACCATAACTGTTAAGCATGGACCATAACTGTTAAGCTTTGTAAACTGTGTATTGTAAAACTGTTAGGTTGGGCTGATTTCTATGCAGGTTGTAGTTTGAGGAGGTTTAGTTGTGGTAAAATGAGTACTATATTCTAGCTTAGTTTTTTCTTTGTTTAGTAGGTTGCTTGTTGAGTATCATGTTGTGTGGTACTCACTCCTTGCTTCTACACTTGTGTAGATTCCGAGCCTAGACCCATATGATATTCTTCTTCATCTATTTTTGAGGCTTTCAAATGATAGATTCAGAGGTAATTGTTTGTCATCATGGTGGACCTTATTGTTTCTTACCTTATGCTTTGTGATATTTGAGTAACAAAGACATTGAGACTTGAGTTATCTTTCAAATTCCATCTTATCATATTAGTGGCTTGTACACGTGATAACTAGGTTTCAGGGTTATATTAGAATGACTAAGTTTCCTACTCTTATGTTATTCTTGTCTTACTTTCTGCCTTTCTTTCGTATTGTTGGATTGATGTTGACTTGTCTTGGTGGGATTAGACGAGTGCCACCATGTCCATTTTTTGGATCATGATGAATCGTATCAGAGACCCAGGTTCATAGGTTCACGTGTGCACAAACAAAGTCTAAGAAGAGTCTTGAGGATCGGTACATAGACGTTTGTACTTATCTATGAGAAGCTATTAAGACTGTTAGGAAACTTCCCTTTCATTCATTCTTTCTTATCATGTGTGGTTACCTTCACTATTGCTGAGTTGTCGTGTCTTGTTTTGGTAGATGGTGAGGACCAGAGCTTCTATTTGTGGTGATAGAGGGGAGGCAGTACCCGATGCAGTTGTTGAGACCCTAGCTAGGGGTAGGGGTAGGGCCGAACTAGAGGCCATGCTGGTTGAGTAGCACCTCCTAGAAGTCATGCCCGTGGAGTGACACTAGCTAGTGGACAAGATAGAGAGCTCTGTCCTAAGCCACATATTGAGGTTGTGGAGGACCAGGTTCCTCTTTAATTTACAATTCCTTTGTTTGAAGACATTTTGTTGAGGATGTTGGGTGTACTAGAGAGCTTTTCTCCGGGTAGTGTGGCAGGCACAATGAAGGGTCCTCAGATAAGAGTGATGGAGTATACCACAGGTCAATAGAAGGGTCTGGTTATTCATGATCATGTGGGTCAACCACCAGTTGTTATTTCTCCCGCTGTTGGTGCATAGATTACTCCTGAGGTTATTCTGACAGAAGCTGATCAGCAGGGTTATGAGAAGTCTCTGGAACACCTTAGAAATTGGATGTTGAGTTGGAAAGGATAAGTTACATTTTTTTGGCACTGAGACAGTGGTCTACGAGTCCAACCTACAGATCGTAGGAAGTCCTACTTCCCATAGGAAGGGAGTCAATGGACTTTGTTTGTGTTTTGGAAATGTCAAGTCTCTGATGTTTGACCTACGTCTAAACAGGACAAGTCATTGAGTGTTCTATGGGTTGTAAGAAGGTTTCGTTGGAGTGATCCCTACTGAGTGACATTTTGGTCTTGAACTTAGATTCCTCAAGCCGTAGAAATTGGGACGGGTTGTACGAAGGTCTCGTGGAATTGATCAGAAATTCGAGACCCAGTAAGTGATTCTAACACTAACCAGGGCGGTTCGTAGAAGTTCCTACAAACCATAGGTCAAAGTCATAGCATCTTCTGACATATTTTAATTAAGGGTGTTTTTTTCCTACCTAATTAACCCCTAAACTATATCATTTTGGACCTATAACTACCCCTATAACTGTTTTTACTCTTACAACTAAGCCTAAATTCTCTCATACACTAAAATCTCCCAAATCTCTCAAGTCTTCTTCTCCAAATTCTGTCAAGAGATCTAAAGTGAAGATCTTGGATTTCAAGCTTCAAAGTCTCATTCTTCTTGCATTCTTAAAGATGTTATTATCAAGGGATATGGGAATTCACGGTCAAGTTTGGAAGTTGTGAAATAAAAAAGCTGCTTATGTGAAAGTTCTTTGGAGGAATCAACAAGTTGATGGTTCTACTTGGGAGGCAGAAGTTGATATGATGTCCAAGTATCTTTATGTCTTTCCATCCACTCTTATTATAACTTGGGGTATTAGTTCCTCATGGTTCATTCTTTTGGATTCATGTGTTTTAGTCATTCACATGTTTGCATATGCATGCATGATCATGAAAAATGTATTTTAATGTTATAAGTTTGCTTGAAGTGATTTCTCCTTGGTTATGTGTATTTTAATGAGATGTACATTCATGTTAAGTTATTATTTTCTCTCCTACTCTATTCATTCTAACTTGAGTCCCATTCGAGGATGAATGTTCCCAAGGGGGAGATATTGTAACACATGGAAATTGGAAGTTGAGTTGGAAGGAAAAGTTGTATATTTGGCACTAAGTTAGTGTTCTACGAGTCCAACCTATAGACCATAGGAAGTCTTACAGGCTGTTGGAAAGGAGTCGTAGGACTTGGTTTGAATTTTAGAAATGTCAAGTCTTAGATGTTTGACCTACGACTAAACAAAATGAGTCATAGAGTGTTCTACAGGCCGTAGGAGGGTTTCGTTTGAGTAATCAAGACTTAGTGAAATTTTGGGCTTGAACTTGAGTTCTACAAGTTGGATCTATGAGCCATAGATATTGGGACGGGTCGTAGGAAGGTCTTGTGGAATTGATCAAAAATTTGAGTTCCAGTAAATGATTCTACAACTGACCAGCTGTAGGGTATTCCGACAGATTTTAATCAAGATTATTTTGGTCTTTTCCTACCCAATTAACCCCTTAACTGCGTCATTTTGTCCTTATAACTACCCCTATAACCGTTTCTACTCTTACAACTAAGCCTAAATTATCTCATTCACTAAAATCTCCCAAATCTCTCAAGTCTTCTTCTCCAAATTCTCTGAAGATCTCCAAGGTGAAGAGCTAGGGTTTCAACCTTCAAGGTTTCATTCTTCTTTCTTTCTTTCTTATGAATTTTATTATCAAGGTATGTGAGAATTCACCAATGGATTTATTTCATCCATTGGTCCCAAGAGAATCTCAATCTCCTAAATTGATTTCACTCAATTCCACTAGGGTTTCATGAAATTCTCCATGGTTTCCATTTATTATGATTCAATTGTTTATTTTCAACCTTATTATGCATGATTTGACTCAATTACATGGTTTTCAATTGATTTTATATGGAATTATGCCTATTTCTACTTTAAGAACATGAATTATCTATTATTCTTGTGAACATATGAATTATGATTATGAAAGCTATGCATCTTTTGTGAAAAGGATCATTCATGAACTATGGATGCTTTTGAGATAAGTATCAATGGTTCGAGAAAGGTTTTCTCACATATGAATGAACTAATGATTTAGATGCTTCGAAAGGTAAGTGTCTATTATGAAGAAGTTTATGAAATCATGATTTGAAAGGAGCTACTCTATGATGACATATGATTGGATTAGTAGTTTAATTGTATCTTTACAAGTATTTTTATATGAATATGATTATGTTTTTTTCATTGCAATTTACTTAGCACCGAGAGTACTTTGATATGGAGGGTATCCCGTTAGTACAAATTGGTTCTATAGAAGCAATCTCTTTGTCCCAAATTATGTGCTCTCGTAGGATTGTCTTAAATGATCTAGCTAGTGGATCCACAATAGTAATTATGAATGAACGTCACAGAATTCTACCTTGACAAGTAGTTTCCCCTCTTCGGTGTGAGGATCATACCACAGTCTATGTTATAGCTCACATGGTCATATTTTTGGTTAACGGTAAATATCTCACAAATGAACTATGTTTTCTTCAGAGGTTTTATGAAAGCTTCTCAAATGATTTTAAGTATGCATTGACCTTGTATTTGTTTTATGACTTCTTTATAAAGGATTTTATCACATTTTACTTGGTCTTGCGTATAATGTTTAATCCCATCATGTTACATGCCTATATTTTTATGCATTTCCCCATACATAGTACATTCAATGTACTAATGCATACTTGTGTCTATATTATTTTATAACATAGGTTCTAACGCTCCTCTTCATGGCTGTGGTTAGTAGCGCGATTGCTCAACTGTTGATCACTTGGATTGGTGAGTCCTCATTCTCCGAGGAAGAAGCTAGTGATGTTTTGGTCCTTTGATTCTCTTTTCATTTTAGACTTGTACGTGGTGTATGTGTTACGTCCCAACCACTCTTATGATGTTAGAAAGGCTTCTGTAATACATAGTAGTATTCCACATATTTTTATGTACTTTGTTGGTATATTTTATGTCATCTTATGATTTAAGACTAATATTGATTAGATCTCTTGAATTGTATTTCATACGTCATACTTATGTGAAGTCACTTGTCTAGGGCCTCTCGGGGTCCTATTCACCATGTCACGTCTAGGGTATATTTTAGGTCGTGACATATTTAGATGATGAAACCACCCACTTTCAGGGTGGTAAGAGAGAGAATGCTTATGAGTTTTGGACTTTGTGCCATGAGATTCTAGAGGCAGTGGTATGGTTGATGCACGTGGTGTTTGTTTTATTACACTTCAGCTCTGTGGACCAAATAGGGAGTGGTGGAGGACTTATCTAAGGTCTAGACAAGTTGGATCTCCTCTGGCAAAGCGGGATGTATTCTCCAATTCTTTTCAGAACCGCTTCATTCCTTGGAGAGTGAGGGAGGAGAGTCGATTGAGGTTTGAGGACTTGAGACAAGGAAATTTATCTGTGATTGAGTATGAGTAACCTTTTTGTGAGCTGTCCAAGCATGCTATGTCAATTATTCTGAATGAGGCGGAGAGAGTCCGTATGATTTTAAGAGTGTTGACTTTCTCCATCAGGTTGTATGTGTTCAGAGAAGCAGAGATGGGGCTTCCTTCCAATCCATCGTGAGTACCACCAAGGAGGTGGAGATGATGGTTAGAGAGGAGTTTAGGGACCCCAAGAGGGCCCATTATTCTAGGCAATTTTTTGGTACCTCATCTGGAGGCAGAGGTTAACATAGAGGTTGTAGCTCTTTTGAGAATTATGGGCCTATTCATGTATCTATGGTGATAACCGAGAGTGAGTAGACATACCGAGGGTCCTATGGTTCTGGATAGGTGTCCAAGGTAGATAATTTGTTCCATCACAACAGTCATCAACATCAAGGTCTTGTTAAGGGTGTGGGGATCCAGGTCATATGATTTGGAAGTGTCCTTTACAGACTCACTCAAGACGCCAACATACTTATTCAGCTGCTTTAGCTAGAGATTTAGCCCCTCCGGACAAGGGTCGAGGCAGTGGTCAATCCGGCAAAGGCGGTAGGGCTTCTGGTAGGGGTGCTACAACTCACCAAAATAGAGGATGGGGTACTACTCAAATTGGAGGCTGTTGAGAGGGACAATGTTATACTTTTCAAGGAAGGCCAGAGGCCAAGGTTTCCGATGATGTGATTACATGTATTGTCCAGTTTTCCATTGACCTGTATTTGTATTGTTTGATCCCGGGTCTACTTTCTCGTATATGTCTACATATTTTGCTGCTGGATTTGACATGATGTATGATAGCATACGTGTGCCTATTCATGTTTCTACACTGGTGGGTGAGTCCTTAGTGATAGATCGAATTTATCGATCCTACCTTGTGTCTTTGGCTGGGTATGTTACCCGGATAGACTTGATCATTCTAGGGATGGTAGACTTGGATATTATTTTGGGTATGGATTGTCTCTCCCCGAATCATGCTATTCTGTAACACCTCAGATTTGAAAAGATGAAAAAGTGCAGCTTTGTTTAGAACTAGTGCCAGTACCAATGAAACCAGAGACGGTCCGTGGACTGGCACACGGACTGTAGGTGGGGCCGTGGGTGGTAACTTAAAAAATTCCTAACAAGTATAGTCCATGTACTTTAATATGGTTCACAAGGATGGTCCATCATCCTATGTACGAGTCATAGGTAGGTCTCGTAGGTGAGTCCCAACCTTAGTGAGATTTTAAGAATTTTTTCAGTTAGACTCACGAAGTCCATGTATGGACCATAGGTTGACCAACGTACCGTACATGGTTTCCATCAGTCGAGGGTGTGGGAAATAAGTTTCTGAACCCATCGCTGTTGACCATGACGGTCCTTAGATAGGCCACGGACCGTAGGTCCCCACTGTCGATAGAGGTCGACTGTTATTTTAGAAGGGCTTTTGGGTCTTTAAGACTAATGACTATTCTGTGGGATTTATACTTAGCACTGAGTAGACAAGTGGCGATTACCCATATCCCATAAACTATGTGCCACCATAGGTTATCTAGATAGACATTAACTAGTGGATCCACGTAAGCTAGAAGTTCATGGTTCTTACCTTGGCAAGTGAGGAAACCTCTTTTCAGTGTGAGGTTGAGACCGGATTCCATGTTATAGCTCACATGGTCTCTATGTCGGTTAAAGGTAAATCTCCTAAAATACTGAACTAAGGTTACTCCTAGAAGTATCTTGCAAGTGTTTTAAAGATTTCTTAACTTGTATTGACCATGATTATGATTTATGTTTTCTAACCCTTTTATCTCATGGTTTAACTCGGTCATTGCATGTCATGTAAAGTCATCTGTAGCATGATTTCATATCTTTTATGCATTACTATAATACTTGGTACATTCCATGTAGTAACACATACTTTTGCCTATATTATTTCACTAATGTACGGTCTGACGCCATATCTCACATCTCCGTGGCTAGTGATCACTTTAGTAGATATTGAATATTGGTGAGTCCTCATGTTTCGACGACTGAACCCTTTATTTCTTATTGTCTTTACTTTTAAGTATTGTATGTGATGCATGGGTTATATCCCAATCACTTTTGATGTAATAGATGGCTTTGAGACTATGTTAGGATTCCACTACTTTTTGTCAACTCTTATTATAAGAACCGTCTTTTAAGAATCTCTTGATTTTTTATTATCTTGTATGATATATGTTAAGTGGCTTGTGTAGGGCCTCCCGGGGTCCTATACACCATGTCACTTCTAGGGTGTACCTTGTGTCGAGACATATTCTTGACTAGTTTATTAAGAATTTGACTTTAGCGATGTTGGTGTCCCATGAGTTTAGTGGAAGGGTGTCTTTGGTTCTTACCCTAGAAAAGTTATCTCCTCAATTTGAGCTAAGAGGTTGGTAGATAGAGGGTAATTGTCCTATTTTTTCATTCATTCAGGATACTAGTGTTGAGCCACCTCCCATGGATTCTATTCCTTTGGTTTGAAAGTTTTCAGATGTGTTTCCTACTAATCTTCCAGGTGTTCCTCTGGATAGAGACATTGATTCTGCTATTTACTTGGAGCCGGGAACTAAGCCTATTTCTAGGAAACGTGCTGTCCAAGAAGGGTATTTGGGTGGATCCAACCAAGATTGAGGGAGTTAGAGGTTGGACCAGGCCAAATTTCGTTACCAAGATTCAGAGTTTTGTGGGGATAACATATTATTACAGGAGGTTTGTTCAGAGCTTATCCAATATTGCATCTTCTTTGACAAGATTGACTCGATATAGTGTGAGCTTCCAGTGGTCTGATGAGTGTGAGAAGAGCTTTCAAAAGCTCAAGACCTTGTTGACTTCGACTCTTATTTTGAGCTTACCTGAGGATGGCATGCACTTCACCATTTATTGTGATCCTTCTGGAGTCGGGTTGGGTGGTGTTGTGATGTAGAAGGTGAAAGCTATAGCCTATGCTTCTAGACAGTTGAAAAACCATGAGAAGAACTACTCATGATCTGGAGTTGGCAGGAGTAGTATTTGTGTTTAAGCTATGACAACATAATCTGTATGGGGTACATTATGAGGTCTTCATGGATTATTGGAGTCTTCAGTTCATTTTCAGTCATAAAGATCTGAACTTGAGGTAGCACAGATGGCTTGAGTTACTAAGGGACTATGATATCACCATCTTGTATCATCTGGGGAAGGCCAATGTGGTGGACGATGCTTTGAGTATGAAGTCTTCTAGTATGGGGAGTCATGCCACTATCTGTGTTGAGGAGAGACCGTTGGCTAGAGATGTTCATAGGTTAGCCAATAGTCTTTTATGGTTGCAGATTTCTTAGGAGTCTGGTGGTTTAACTACTTTCATAGAGGCCCAGTCTTCCTTAGCTGAGCAGATCCATGAGTGCCAATTTGATGATGAGAAATTGTGTGTCATTCGAGACAAAATGTTGAGAGGGGAAGCCAAGGAGGTTGTCCTTGATTCTGATGGAGTCTTGAGGATTGGAGGCAGGATTTGTGTGCCCAAGGTGGGTGAGTTGATTAGACTGATTCTTGAGAAGGCCCATTGTTCTCGATATTCTTTTGATCCAGGAGTGGCAAAGATATATCATGATCTTAGTTAGCATTACTGGTGGTGTGGTAAGAACAGGGATATTGCAGATTTTGTGTCTAGATGCTTGACTTCCCAACAGTTGAAGTGTGAGCACCAGTAGCCCAGAGGTATATCGTAGAGGATGCCCATTTTTATTTTGAAGTGGGAGCATATTACTATGGAGTTTGTTGTAGGTTTGCCTACCACCGTGGGTGGTAATGACTCCATTTGGGTGGTTGTTGACAGGCTGACCAAGTCTGCCCATTTCATCCCTGTTTGAATGAAGTATACGGTTGAGAAGTTAGCCCAACTTTATATCAGTCAGATTGTCCAACTTCATAGAGTGCCTATTTCTATTGTCTCGGACTAAGGATCATTGTTCACTTATCACTTTGGGAGGGCTTTGCAATATGGTTTGGGTACTCGATTAGATATTAGTATAATTTTTCACCCTCAGGCAGATGGTCAGTCTTAGCGAATGATTCGTGTGTTGGAGGATATGCTCCAAGCTTATGTGATTGACTTAGGTGCTTGATGGGATCAACAGTTGCCCTTAGCATAGTTTTTCTACAGCAACAATTATCATTCCAGTATTCAGATGGCCAAATTTGAGGCATTGTATGGTAGACGGTGTAGATCTCTGATCGGTTGGTTTGATTCGGCTGAGATGGACTCTTTAGTTACAGACATTCTTAGAGATACTATGGAGCAGGTTTGTATGATTCAGGGTAGGCTATTGACAACACAAAGTCGACAGAAAAGTTGTTCGAGCCATAGCATTTATAGATGGTGATCATGTTAGGATCTGGATGTCACCCATGAAAAGTGTGATGAGGTTTGAAAAAAAGTGCAAGCTTAGCCTAAGATTCATTGGCCCTTTTTAGATTTTGAGCCGAGCGTGAGAGGTGACCTATAAGTTAGCCTTGCCATCTAGCTTGTCAGATGTGCATCATATTTTTCTTGTCTCCATGCTTCAGACGTACATACTGGATGAGTCCAATATGCTTTCTCTTGAACCAATTGTGTTTGGTCGAGACTTGGCTTTTGATGAGGAGGCTATATCAATTTTAGATATGCAGGTCTGAAAGCTTAGGACCAAGGAGATATCTTCAGTGAAGGTGTAGTGGAAGCAACGTTTAATTAGTAAGGTGACTTTGGAGATAGAATCTCATATGCGTGCAAGATATATCCTCAACTTTTCAAGGCTTCAGGTACTTTCTTTTACTTTATGTTTGAGGGCGAACATGGTTTTTAGTGATGGATAATGTAATGACCCGGAAGATCATATTTTAAATTTTTTGTAATATTACATTTTGGCTCTTCCAAAATTGACCCCGAGTCATTTCTGATTGCACTTTGAAATTGGTTTCAAACTTTTAGCTAAAAGTTGTGAATTACGTAAGTTTTTGGTTTCAAAAGGCTAAAATTGTTAAAAAGTGGTCTTCTGTGTCTTTTGGAGTTTCAAGTGTCGGAACAGAATTCCATCAATTCCATTAGTTGTGGAATGTGGATTTTTGTCTAGGAGAGTTTTAAGTTTCAGATTTAGTGTCTTTTTAAGGATTTGAGGTACTAAGTTAGAACTTTGTAAAATTTTAGCCTTTGAGTTGACTTTGGTCAATATTTAGGGTTCGGATGCTCGAATTGGAATTTCACGAGTTCCGTTGGATTCACATGATGATTTTAGGCAAAAGTGAGGTCTTTGTTG
Source organism: Solanum etuberosum (assembly GCA_029582245.1). Classification (NCBI taxonomy): domain Eukaryota; kingdom Viridiplantae; phylum Streptophyta; class Magnoliopsida; order Solanales; family Solanaceae; genus Solanum; species Solanum etuberosum. Next base: position 38,815 of record JAJONR010006346.1, read on the forward strand.
AATTTTCAGAGAACCCGAACTTGATTTAGCCATTTAAGATGTTATATTCATTTCTTGAGACTTTCAAAAGTTTTGGGTCAGGAAGACCTTTGATTCGTTCTTCAATGGTTCTATTGAGTACGAAATGCCGATTTTAGTTAAATTGCATATATGGTTTGTATGTATAGTGAACCAAACAAATCCCAAGGGTTCTTTCGATGTTTTGAGTATTAGTTGATTTTTTTTGATGCCTGGGATCTGTAATGCTTCATATTCTTGAAGGGTTGGTCGCTTTCACGTTCATGAAAGCGAAGAGTCACATCATTGCCATTACGAAAGCTAGTTCACTTCCACGACCTTCGCGAAAGCGAAGCCTAGATTGCAAAAGTGAAGATCCCTATTTTTGCGGGATGCACGTAAGCAAACATGTGATCGCTTTAGTGTTGTTTGCAAGATCAAACCTGGGTCGCTATTGCGAGATCAAAGGGGGGTTTTGACCTACGATTTCGGGATTTTACCCCATTTTTCCCTATTTGAGTTTTAGAAAACCCTTTGAGGTGATTTTGAAAAAAATTCTTGTGCTAAATATTTTTGGTAAGCCTTTGTGACCCTAAAACTTCAATTCCCTTTTATCATTTAAGGATTTTAACATCAAACTTGAGACTTTGATTGGCAAATGAAAAGGATTTTCAAAAACATGACTTCTAAAGTAAAACGGTGATTGTGATTTGAATTCCTATTTTGAAATGGTTTTCACCTATGAGTTCTAAATGCCTTGGGTAACATTTTCAGGTAAATGTTTTCAGAGTCAAACCTCATTTTCAGAAGTGGCTTTTTCAGTTGATTTTTCTCATTTTTCAAAATGTATGATTTAGGTGTTGTTATTTTCAAGAATCTTATGGTGATTACTTGATTGGAATAGATTATGTGGTTGTGGACATTGTTTGGAAAGGAAAGACTCAAGTCCTGGATTGACGTTTGATTGAATTAAGGCAAGTAATCTTCTAAGCCTTGTAAAACTTTTAGAATCTTGTATTTCCTTTCATTATGTGTGTTGGGGAGTAGTGGAAATGAGGCGATGAGCTCAATTATTTCAGTTGATTGATCTTAATGAATAAAAGGGGGATTAATGAAAAAGACAATGTGCTGATAATTGTGCTCTGTAAATTTTCTTGTTGTGGACCCTAATGTGTTGATTGATGAATTGTTTTGATGGCATTATTGGGGACTTGAATTGCTTATCATTATCCCTTTCTTATGGTGTGCAATTTCTTATTTTCATTGATTGTTCTGCACCATGATGAGACTTATGATGATTATGCTGAAGGGAAATGGTTCCAGCAAGTGATATTATATAAACCACAGGGAAATAGTTTCAGCTAGTGATATTATGCCGAAAAGAAATGGTTCTGGCAAGGAGGTTCGGTTGGGATGAAAGGAGTACTCATATTCTAACTTAGTTTTTCTTTGTTTAGTAGGTTTCTTGTAGAGTACCATGTTGTTTGGTACTCACTCCTTACTTCTACACTTGTGTAGATTCAGAGCCCGGACCCGTGTGATATTCTTCTTCATATATTTCCGAGGCTTTCAAAGGATACATTGAGAGGTAGCTGCTTGTCATCTCGGCGGGCCCTCTTGTTCCTTATGTTTTGTGTTATTCCAGTAAAAAAGACATTGAAACTTGTGTTATCTTTCAAATTATGCATTATTATGTCAATGGTTTGTACACGTGACAACCAGGTTTGGGGGTTATATTAGAATGACTAAGTTTTTTGCTCTTATTTTATTCTTTGTCTTAGTTTCCACATTTATTTTGTATCGTTGGGTTGAGGCTGACTTTTCTTGGTGGAATTAGACGAGTATCATCACGTCCATTTTTTAGGTCGTGACATTTTCAATCATCTTCACCATTTATCACCACCATAAGTTGTCATTATCAATGCTACTACGAAATTATAATGTTAGCCACCATTATCACTAATTACTATCTGCAACGTCATAATTAGTCAACATCATCCTCAATTTGTACCCTCTATCACGATTCATTTATTCGATAACTTGGCTATTTATGTCAAATGAAAAAAAACAGAAATATCAGAGGTTTAATAAGATTATAGGTTGGGTATGTCTTGGTATTTGGACTAGGTTTGTTTGATCCAGGCTTCAAAAGGTCTGAGAATGGCTAATAATTACACATAGGTGTTCCCCAAAGTGTCTGTTCTAAAAAAAAATCTCACTTAAGAAGATCTATGAGAAAAATGACCTTAAGAGTAAAATATTTTGCTGGAAGAATGATGTTTCCCATTAGGCATAAGTTCTAATGTTTTCCTATAAAGCAAGAGTTATGGTTATTTGAATAGGTTCTCTGTATTTTGAACATTCTCGTATTTTGTCTTATTTTGCAAAAGTTAGAACTTATGATTAATAGACAACATAACTAAGTTCTAACTTTTGTCTATAAGGAGGAACTTCTAGTCAATTAAACATGTTTACTGTCTTAACATGTCCTCAACAACTACACCTCTCTTATGAGAAAAAAATTAGAACTTATGCATGATGGGTAATATACTTAAGTTATAACTTTTGCCTATAAGACATAACTTATGATAAATTGAGCAGGTTCACTGTCTTAAAATATCCTAAACATCTTCCTTATGAGCAAAAGTTAGAATTTTTTTGAAGCAAAGGATCTTTAAAAAATAATTTGTCAGGCCAAAAATATCAAACCACCCCTATGAAGGACATTTTTATTACACCTTTCCTACAGGGGATAAAATATCAAGACAAACCCATCTTATGGCCATTTTTGAAGTTGACCCCCTGAAAAGGCTAAGTTTAAAGGATGATCTTTCAGGGTAAAAACGACCAAAATTAAATTTGCAAATTAATCAATCCCCTTCAAATCGTGGCCAAAATTATCTTAAACATAACTGGATTGCATTGCAATTACTGTTTATAGGTAATACAACTAAAACAATTGTTTTCTAATTAAAGATATTTATGAAATTTAGATAATTTGAAGTAAAATTGAGTAATGTCATCTACTCAATTTACTAATTAAGCTTCTCGATTCACAAAGTAAAGTAATTATCTATAATAATAGAGCAATGGTCATAATGAAGTTACAAGTCAATTTAATTTAGCAAAATGCAATAAATACTCAGTTGAAACACTTGTGTTTTTTTTTTAAATAAACCAATTGTAAAATTAATAAAAAGATTTAACTGATTCATAAAATTATATATAAAATATATAACATTATATTTGGGTATTTTGGTAAATGAAATGACAACATAGCACAAAAATAATTTTTTTTAAAAACATTTTTGATATTTATAACTTATTATTTCACTCTTAAAATTCATGAAACTTCTTTATCAATTAATTTAAAATACAGAGAGCTGGTATTGGGTGTCAACAACCACAACCACCACTGCGAGCCATCAACACCACTAACCATCATATATATACATATTTTTTAAAAATACTTTAGTTGATATAGTATTATATTAATTTCACATTTTATTTATTTTTTATATAATAATTTTTAAAATAAAGACAAATTTTACGCATTTGTATGTTAAAAACATTCTTAGTTATTACTATTTAAATCTTAATATAACATCTGAATATTAAGATGTGTATTGAAATTCAGACATCAAGATCTAAAAGCATATTTAATATTTAGATGTGCATTCAGATAAAAACATCTTCATCTTATTAAAACACTCGAGGTCTTAGCTATCTCAAGCAATTTTCTATTTCCTCTTCAATATGTTCTACTTGTCTCTTCTGGTGAAGGTTGTCATTTTTAATCTTACCTAATCTTTTATGGTTGCATATCAAGTAGTTGCATCTCTACAATATTCATTATATGGATTAGATATATAGGACTTTACCGCCTAGTGCTCACTATCATATTACACAACAACCTAGTGACTTTTTGTAACACCTCGGTTTCCAAAAAGAAAAAGGGACTGCAGTAAATTGCAGCACCATGTTCAGGTCTATGAGACCAGTCTACGATTCGTAGCTCTTTCTACGGGTCGTAGAACAGTCTCTTTGAAAAGGAGGAAATAATTCTTTTAAAACCAAGTCCTAGTACCTTTTCTACGGTTCACCAGGAAGGCCCGTTATTCTTTGTACGAGTCGTAGGTAGGTCTCATAGGTGGGTCCCAGACTTAGTAAAATTTTAAGGGGTCAAATTGGTTTCTACAATTGGTGTCTAGGGGTCGTATGAAGAGCTACAAGTCGTTGACAAGTTCCGTCAAAAGTTGGTCCAAATAAAGGTTTCTGAACTTTTCTACGGTTGAACAGGACGGTCCATAGGAAGTCCTACAGACCGTCGGTCCAAACTGTAGATGGGCTTCGACAGTTATTTTAAGGGGCTTTTGAGTCTTTTTGTAACACCTCAGATTCAAAAGGGTAGAATTTTAGCTTTTTGTAGGATCTGGTGCAAATTAGGATGGAGCCACCCATGGCCCGTGGACTGACACACGGTCCGTAAGTCAGCTCCGTGGATGGACAACCCAAGTTCCCAAAAATGTCAAGTTTCAATACTTTTTCAACGATTCACCAGGACGGTCCCGTCATTCAATGCACGAGTCGAAAATAGATTTCGTAGGTGAGTTCAAGACTTAGGGAAATTCTAGAGTCAAAAGTCGAGACGTACGATCGGGACCCATAACCCATTGATAGAAGCACGGTCCATGGGTGGGGGCCCGTCAGTCAACGTCCAGAAAACTTGTTCTCTGAACCCATCGATAGCCGACCAGGACGGTCCGTAGGGGAAACCAGGGACCGTAGGTCTCCACCATCGATGGTGTTGGCAGTTATTTCTTCAGGGCCTTTGGGTCTTTTTCGAATTATTCTAGTCTAATACTATGTCATTTTACCCTTCATATAAATTCCTATATAAGTGTTTTGGACCCTAAATTTCCCCAATTGAAACCATTCTCTCAAATTCTTAAAAGAAGAACAAGTCTTTCTGTCCAAAAATATTTCTCTCTCTAGAAGGCTTGAAAAAGAAGGAGTCAACCTAGGGTTTCAAGTCAAGCCTCCAATTCCACCATTGAAGGCAAGCTCTTGACACTGAGGTATGATATTTTTCATCCATCGAGCCCTTCCCTCCATGGAATTCCTAAATTTTCCAATTTACAAAGATAGAAATCCCTAATTGAGTTAGGGTTTTTCTTCCATGTCATGGGTTCCTTTCAATGTTGATTTACTTAATTGATTTATGAATTGATATAATCTCATGATGATGCTTAACACATGTCTTCTAGATATTGATGATTGAAAGTGAGTTTTGAACCGTGAAAGGTGAATTATGGAATTATGAATATTCTTATGGAATTGATGAGATATGATGTAGATTTATTTGAAAGTAAAAGCATATATGTGGTTATTGTAGTTAATTGTTGTGAAAGGGTTGCAAACATAACTACATCATGCATAAATGTGAAAGGTTTTCACAGATAAAGGATTCTAAGGTTGAAAGGTCTTCTGACCTAAAATGAATCAAAGTTAAGGAGCTATTCTAATGAAACCAAGCTTGGATTGATTAGTTAATTTCACCTTTCCATGGATGACATATGACTTAGCTTGGATTGACAATATGACGTGCCCTTCCATGGATAATAAGGTCAAGTTAAGAAAATGACTATTCCATGGGTTTTACGCTTAGCACCAAGAGGATATTGAGATGGGAGCTGTCCCGTTAGTAGAGGTCGGGTTTCTAGTAGAAATCAATATGACGTGCCCTTCCATGGATAATAAGGTCAAGTTAATAAAATGACTATTCTGTGGGATTCACGCTTAGCACCAAGAGGATATTGAGATGGGAGCTCTCCCTTTAGTACAGGTCGGGTTTCTAGTAGAAATCTCTTTAGCCCATACCTATGTGCCCCCATAGGATGATTGTCTTAGATAGACATTAGCTAGTGGATCCACATAAGCTATAAGTTCATGGTCTTACCTTGGCAACTAGAACACCCATTTTCGGTGTGTGGTAGATACCAAATTCCGTGTTGATAGCTCACATCGTCTTATATGTTGGTTAAAGGCAAATGTCCCATAATAATAAACTAAGGTTACTTCAAGAAGTATCTTATATGTGATCTAAGATGATGTCCATTTTATGACTTATGTCTTCTAGTCCTTTTTATATCATGTTTAAGCTTGGTCATTGCATACCGTGAAGATATCCCCTTTTAAGCATGTTTTCAAATGTTTTATTCATGGCTATCATACTTGGTACGTATTTGTACTAACACATACTCTTGCCTACATTTCCCCAAATGTAGGGATCGACCTGACAGATTCGCACTTTCGTGGCTAGGGATCTCATATAGAAGCTAGCAGATTGGTGAGTCCTTATGTTTCGAGGACCGAGCTTGATTTCCCTTTTGTCTTTAGTTTCAGTTCTTTTTTTTGGAACTTGATGTACGGGCTACACCCCAATCATTTCTTATGTACTAGATGGATTTGAGACGATGTTGATACATCCGCTTTTCTCTATACAACTTTTCTATGTTGAAATTGCCTTTTAATCGCTTATATTCTATTATCTTGTATGATGAATGCTAAGCGGCTTGTATGGGGCTTCTCGGGGTCTTATACGCCATGTTATGCCTAGGGGATACCTTGGGTCATGACAACCTTTGTTATCCAAGCACAAGGTTTAGAAAGGTCCTAGAAAGTCTCATAAGCCACGTCGAGTAGAGTCTTGTTCATGTCTGTTAAGCGCACCATATTTATGAATAAGAGGCTATAAGATGTCTAGGAAATTCCACTTCTTTCATTACTCTAAAGTCGTGCGATATAGTTTAACTCTATAGTGTCTCTCTCATAATCCTTATCCGATTCTCTAAAGGATATGGCCACTCGAAGGGGATATGCTAGAAGGAATGCGGGAGAGAAAGTGAATCAAGAGGCTCCTCCACAAGTTCCTCAAGTTCTGATCGATCTTTTGGCCGAGCAAGTGACTAATGCAGAGTTTAGGGCTTCTTTTCAAGTATTGGCTCAAGCCATGACGGTCTAAGCCAGTAGGGAGGTTGCGGTCCTCGTCAACCCAAATGTGGGTACGGCGGCATCTAGAGTGAGGGACTTCACTAGAATGAATCCTCCGGAGTTACATGGTTCTAATGTTGAGGAAGACCCTCAAGAGTTTATCGATGAATTGTATAAGGTGTTGATGATCATGGGAGTGACACCGGTGGAAAAGGAGGAATTCACTGCTTACCAACTTAAGGGTGTTGCTCAAATATGGTTCAACCAATGGAAAGAAGGAAGAACGGATGATACGGGTCCTCTCGATTGGGAAAAGTTCAAAGTTTTTTTTCTTGATAGGTTCTTTACCCTAGAAATGAGGGAGGAAAAGGTACTTGAGTTGTCACGATCCAGGGGTACACCCTAGATGTAACATGGCGTACTTGACCCCGAAGGGGTCTCATACAAGCCCTTAGCATATCATAACATAAGATAATAGAAAAGTACAGAAATTTTAAAACTTTATCCATAAAATTGAAGTTTTTATAAAACGCAAGCGGAAGTCTTACTACACTTTGTCTCAAACCATCTAATACAACTTTGAATAAACTCTTGGGACACAGCCCATACAATAGTCTCGAACATAAAGAAAAGACATAAAGGAAAAGGTGGCTTTATTCTCGATGCTATGAGGACTCACCAAGTCTTCAACTCCTTGCTCCTTAGAAACCTATCCTCAAGAATGGACCTCAAATCACTGAACCCTACATTTGATTAGAATGTAGGTGAGATTATGCGTTAGTACAAAAGTACTAAATATGATAGCTAGCATAACATCATAAGAGCATCTCAAAATGGTTAGTCAACATGAGACATAAGCATAAGAGACAATAACATGGTCATAAGCATAATTTCCAAAATAAGCATCGTATAAGCATAAGTCAACATAAGACATAATTCTTGAGCATAGAAGATACATCATGTTCATGGCATAGTCTACACCTAGACCTTCATATCATGTGAGCACTATACTCCTAAGTAACCTCAAGACACACTTGTACAATGCATGAAGGGCATCCCATAATACCATTCACACTAACCATAAACTTGAAGTCACCATATTCATACTTACCATTTCATGGTCATATCCTTAGCTTACTTCTCACAAACAAGAGAATCTTCACATAAGAGAACTTCATAAGTAACCTTCAAGTTATACTTGTGCAATGCATAGACGAGACCCCATAATCCCACCTAGGCT
>JAJONR010006347.1:0-39981 GCA_029582245.1 Solanum etuberosum
AAGATGATTGATGATCCAACGTTAAGGTCCCAAATTATTGACAAAATTGGTAATACCAGCACCTCTACTAGTAATACTAGAATTCTTAAAGAAAATCCCGCTCATAATAATGCTTATACCATGGCAGAAGTAAGGAGACAGCTAAAACTTAGGTCTCAAAGGGATCATATTCCCACTACAATTCAAGACTTGATTGAGGAGATTAATAATCTCAAAAAAGAAATATCTTCTCTGAAAAATCATAATATGATTCTTGATGTAAGAATTAGTAATATAGAAAATAAAGACAATGGAAAACAGGTTATGGTTGAGGAAAATCTCCCTGATACTCCTGAAGGTAATCTTCCTGATATCCCTAATGAGTTTACAAATTATAAGAATTTATTTTTAGAAACTATCGAGCTAATTACAGATCATAAACCTTTGGCAAAAATAACTCTTTTTATTGATTATAACTTAAAAAAAGATTTTATTGCTCTTATTGATAGTGGAGATGATTTAAATTGTATTCAAAAAGGATTAATTCCGTCAAGATATTTTAAGAAGACTACACATAGTCTTCGATATGATAGCGGTCATAAAATGGATATTGAATATAAAATTCTTAAAGCTTATATATGTACAAATAATATATGTATGCCTGAAAATTTTGTTTTAATAAAAAATATTTCTAACGAAATCATTTTAGGAATGCTTTTTTTTCTGGCATATTTATCCCATAACTCTCTGGGATGAGACTGAAATAACGGGTACCTTTGAAGAAAGAAAAATAAGAATAGATTTTATATCTTAACCATTCTAAAAATTCGTTAATGAAGTTAAGGATATGATTTCTTTAAAAAAATAAACAAATCGATTTTCTTAAACGTGAGATTTGTAGTCTTACCATAGAAGAGACTTTACAAAATCCTAAAATCCAAGGAAAGATTGAGATTTTAAAGAATCAATTCTCCCTACAGATATGTGGAGATCACCCAAATGTATTTTGGGAAAGGAAAAAACATGTGGTAAGTCTTCCTTATGAGGAAGAATTTTCTAAAGATAATATTCCACTAAGGCAAGACCTTGCCAAATGAATTCAGAATATTTAGATTTATGTAAGAAAGAGATCGACACTCTTCTTCAAAAGGGATTAATAAGGCCCTCAAAATCTCCATGGTCTTGTACTGCTTTCTATGTTAATAAACAAGCAGAACAAGAAAGAGGGGTACCCAGACTTGTCATAAATTATAAACCCTTAAACAAAGTTTTAAAATGGATTAGATATCCTATTCCCAATAAAAAAGATTTATTAGATAGACTTCATGAAGCTATAATATTTTCAAAATTTGATTTAAAATCAGGTTATTGGCAAATTCAAATTTCTGAAGAAGATAAATACAAAACAGCCTTTAACGTCCCAATGGGACAATATGAGTGGAATGTTATGCCTTTTGGGTTAAAAAATGCCCCTTCTGAATTTCAAAAAATTATGAATGATATTTTTAACCCTTTTAGCAATTTTATCATTGTATATATAGATGATATTTTAGTATTCTCAAAAACCTTAGAAATGCATTTTAAACATCTTGATCTATTTGAGAAAATTATTATTCAAAATGGTTTGGTTATATCTAGACCAAAAATGTATATTTACCAAACCAACGTTAGATTCTTAGGTCATAATATTGAAAAAGGAAAAATTATTCCCATTCAAAAAAGTATTGAGTTTGCCTCTAAAGTTCCTGACGTTATTACTGATAAAACCCAGCTTCAACGATTCTTGGGAAGTTTAAATTACATTTCTCCTTTTATAAAGGATCTAGCTAAAGACACGGCTATATTATATAATAGACTAAAAAAAAGTCCTAATGCTTGGACTGATAACCATACAAAAGCAGTCAAGCAAATTAAGGCAAAGGTTAAGAACCTACCATGTCTCACTTTGGCCAATCCGAATTGACAAAAGATAGTAGAGACAGATGCCTCTGATATTGGCTATGGGAGAATTTTAAAACAAATTTCTCCTGCTGAAAAACAAGAATACCTCATACAATTCTATTCTGGGAAATGGAATAATAGTCAGAAAAATTATGCTACGGTAGCTAAAGAAATTTTGGCTATAATCAAAAGTGTTTTAAAATTCCAGGGGGACTTATATAATCAAAAGTTTATCATAAAAACTGATTGCCAAGCAGCTAAATTCATCTTTAATAAAGATGTAAAACATGATGTCTCTAAACAAATGTTTGCAAGATGGCAAGCTTTATTAGGACCATTTGATTTTGAAATACATTACAAAAAAGGAACAGATAATAGTCTTCCCGATTTCCTTACTAGAGAATATTTGAGATAATAATTCTTTATTTCTTGGATACAGGATAATGCGGCCATCTGTAAGTTCTTCCTCTAATAGAGAAAAAGGAAGACGAAAAGTACCCATGAGCAGAAATAATATTTTGGCTCAATTAGGAAACCAGAGGCTAATAGCCTCAAACATTGTAGGAAATTCTACAGGTATATCGGGAATTAATACCGAACACCCAATGTATAAATAATTCATGAATTTTATACAATCAAGGCAACCTCAGAACAATGCACCACCGTCATATTCTGCAGTCGTCAATGACGAAGCAAGTGAAAACATTGAGGTATATGATAAGAATGAGAAAGATGAAGTAATACTTCTTCTTGAGCCAAGGGATTTACAATGGAAAGAGGATCCTTGGCAAATCATGACGAGATATTTTGATACGGCATCATATGCTGTTCCAACATACAAATACAGAATGCATTATGAGATTATACTCTCATCCATTGGGTCTGCTGAATTCCAACATTTTTACCCAGCAAATACTAAGAAAGTTTATAACTTTTCAAAAATTATTATAAAAAAAGATATTACCCCAGAAGAATGGGGAATCAGCACGATGAAGGAACGAGAATACACCCATCCGGATAAAAAAATAGCTGTTAAGTTTAATTACTGGGATTACATTGAGAGCTTTAATAAAACTTTACTATATGAGAATGCTAATAAAAAGCATTCATGGTTTATCAAAATATGTTCAAATGTTTTCAAACAAAATATACCAAACTGGTTTTGCCAGTGGTGGACTTATATGGGCCAACTCTGAACATCCTCCTAGAGGATTATAAGAAATTATATGCTCAATGGGTTGATGTTTCGCCCAAGATAGTAAAATTACAACAAGAGGACGTATATTTTAAGGGAATATCCTTAATGTATTTTTTTTATACAATTTTCTATTCCATGGATAATGAAATGGACAATAGAAGTTCAAACAAATGAAGAAGGGTTTCCTTGCTTAAAAAGAAAATTTCATACACAATTTTGGAGTAAATTACTCCAAAGAGATGCGGAGGAAAAACTTCATGGACGCGAGATAATAGACTCGATCAATGTGTCTATTGAGACCAGCAAGCATCAAACAAAAGTTATACAGGATAAAGATAATATCAGTCCCTTTAAACACATTATCAGAAAATTACAGATGAAAAAAGGGACTATTTCCAAATCTGAACTTCTTGCTTCATATATGGAAGAAGTTAAAAAAGATTTAGTAAAAAATATGGGTATAGAATTTTCAGGCAATATATCCATGGCCACTTCTAATGAAGAAGAAGACAACTGTCTTGCAGGAGAATCTCAAAGTGTTCATAGCACGGAGGAAATGGACATTGAAATGTTTCTTCAACAGTTCAGAAATCAAATAGAAGAATCTTCTAGCTCAGACAAATCCAAAGGAAAAGAGATTGTGAAAGATTAGAGGACAAAGACATTAACTTTTATAAAGTTAAAATTATTGTATGCTTTTGATAAAGTTTGAATTATTGTAAACTTTCATAAAGTAGAGGACCCAAATGTCGGACCAATAATGTAACATGACGTAAGCACTTACGTCATGAACTTTAGATTTTCCTCTCGATCCTTTCTATAAAAGGGTCACTTCTTGTAATTAGAAGGTAGACTTTGGCCAACCCTTCTAGTATTACTTTCTCTGTATTCCACTAGTTTTGAAATAAAAATATTTTGCTTTGTACTTTGGAGAGATATTGCGGACGGATCCATAATTAAGGTATTTCTCTTTCATCTTTTATTATTTAAACCGTTTTAAAAGAATTTTATAGCCTAAATGATAGGCTAAGCAACTCGTGTTGGACTAACAACAACTTCAACTATTAAGACATGGTGAAAAAGGACTGTTCCGATGTCTCTAAGGTCGAGGTAGTGTAGTCCAGGGACAGAAAGAACTTGGCTTAGTCCGGTGTTCCTGGTAAGGCCCATGTCATCCATTATTGAGGTTATTGTTTGGGCTAGGTTGGAACCGTAAAAGTTCTTTCCATCCTTGGATTATATGAGTCGTAAACAAACCTGTAGTTACATCGAAGCGATCCTGCCAAAGTGATGGTATCAAAGTGATGAAATGGACTTTCCAAATGGTTTACATAGATAGATCAGAACTTATTTATTTTAGACCGGGGTCGCCGGTAAGAAAGAAAATTTCAAATGAATTTTTTCAGCCCAAATGGGAATCATTTAGAAAATGGTTTTTCAAAATTTTTAATAATAATCAACAAAAATTCTTCCAAGAAGATTTTTATAATGATCTTTCTAAAGCAAATAAAGCTATTGCTTTTGTACCATGGTTTATGACGAACTAAAATCTGATTTCAAATATTTGCTCATAGTCCAATAATATAACACTTCAAAGAAAATGTATGTAAACCATTAACTCATCAAGGTACAATACGATCCCAAAAAAAATGAGTAAGACACAACATACATATTCCGGTCCTTAGAAAAAATACAACTAGTAAGAAATTACGTAAGAGAAGAGTCGTCGCAAGCTTTAAAGAATTCAGTTTCAGTGGAAGACTCAATAAGGTGCGGTATAAAGTCCAGTCAATCTAGAGCTTCCTACGATCGCACCCTAGGAGAGTGCAAATGACAAGTTGAATAGTATGGTTCCACTTAGTAGCCCAAATTAGGACATAAGTGAGTGCTAATGCTAATACTTCTTACTGCCGTCGTACCCAAGACCTATGATTCCCCCCACTCCTTCACAGAGCGATGACTAAGTGCCAGGAATTTAGAATTTTGTTTGTAGAGCCTGAAAGTAGCACTTGGCCAGTTGGAAGCCTAAGCCAAGAAGGTACGCACGAAGTGACTAGCCCCTTTAAAAGATAAAGGTGACTTTCTTGTGGTAGTAATTGCAAACATCTCTCCTCTTCTCTTAGCATGCACAATTTGCGCGTGAAGCACATGCAGAATGGGCACGGAGAAAAAGAAGTTTAGAGGATACGAAACCGAGCTCAGTCCCTTCGCTTCCAGGGCCCAAAGTTTTTAGGGTTAAGGTCTTCAAGAGACCTTTTGAAGTGGGAAAACCAAGTCAAATAAAGAAACAACTCTCCTAGGACCAGAGAAGCTCAATTTCAAAGGTTAGGAGTTTATGACCGCTTTCTAGCCGTAGTTGATATCGCCCCCATTCAAGTCAACATGCTAGGAACACCTTTGGGAAGAATTAAAGTTTTTCTCCTATGAAAAGCTATCAATGCTCTATTCAAGATCTTTAGTAGTCGGTCGTTCATTCTCCCTTCCCAGTGGCTTTTGAAAGCACGACGTGAAAAAATAAAGAAAATACGAAAAAAGTACTAGATATTTAGCTATTTAGCAATTTAGCCTTAGAGAAAGATGACTTGGCAAGACCAGAATCTGGAACAGAGATTGGATGAAAAAGTGCTGTGGGAATGGAGCCATCTTTTTATTTAGCAACTCCCACCCTTCTTAATAGGAATAGGAAGCACTTATCAACCGGTGAAAGGAAAGAGTTAGGACAGCCATCAACAAAGGAATGCTGAACTCTACACGTGTGAGGCCTCGTAGCCAAAGAGAACCATAGAATTGGAGGGTTATTGTCACAACCCAAAGTATACCCTAGGCGTAACATGATGTATAGAAATCTAAAAGGCCCTACACAAGCCACTTAGAATACATCATACAAGATAACATAAATAAAGATTTCAAAGAAACAATCATATATCATAAAAGAGTTTGACAAAAGCAAAAGTCTAACATAAGTCTCAACAAGACATTTATTACACGAAAGAAGTGATTGAGACGTAACCCATAAATCATATACAAAGTCTGAAAACTAAAAGAAAGAAAGAAATAAAAGTGTCTTGACCTTCGGAACATGAAGACTCACCAATTATTGAGTGCCAAAAGATCAACTAGCCACGAGTATGAGAGGTAGGAGCGTCAGACCCTACATTATAAAATAATGTGAACACATATGCATTAATACATAGAGTGTACTAAGTATGATAGCAATGCATAAAAGGTATGAGATCATGCTAAAAGGAAATTTACATGACATGCAATGACTAAGCTAAATTATAAGATAAAATGTTAGAAAACATAAATCATAATCATGGTTAATACAAGATAAACATCTTTGAAACACTTGTGAAATACTTTGAAAGTTACTTAGTTCATTAGTGTGGGAAGTTTACCATTAACCGACATAGACCATGTGAGCTATAACATGGAATCCAGTGTACTGCTCCCACACTGAAAAGACAGTGTCCTACTTTCCAAGGACCGTGAGTCTGAGCTAAGGTTGATCCACTAGCTAATGTTTATCTGAGACAACATCCTATAGTGGCACATAGTTCTCTGACTTTAGGGATTGCTACTAAAGGTCCACACATGCTCAGGGAAACCTTCACTCCAAAAGCCCACTCGATGCTAAGTAAAATCCCATGGAATAGTCATTAATCATATCCATATTATCATCCATGGAAAGTATAATTAAATTATTAATCCAAGCTAGAAACATCATAGAGTTGCTCCTTATACTATGCGTGAGGAAACCTTTTACCGTCCATGATCCTTTTCATAATAGCTTTATTATGCCCATAATCATTAACTTCATACTAAAAGTGGCATACTAATAATGATATTAGTTTTAGAAAACACGATCCATGATCATTGATGGCATATCCGACTACCATACTAATCAAGACCTAATATAGCAACATAATTAAAAGCATTGATGGGAAATCTAGATATCATTGATGTCATGTGGCCAAACTACATAGAAAATATAGATACCTTCATCTATAAGCTTACTTTAGTCATAAACATTGCTTTCATAAAACATGCATAATTTTCATAAAGATTATAGTTCATGGTTCATAAGCTTCATCATGGGTTCATAGTAAAAAATCATGGATCATGCATGAGCTCATGTGAATTCAACTCAAAATCATGCAAACACTCCAATTCATGCATTAGAAGATAAAGATTAACCAATAAAATCACAATTGAAGAGAACTCATAAAGATTGAATAAAACCCTAACTTTTGAATTGAGAATCTAGCTTGTAAAATTGGAAGATTTTAGGAACCCTATGAAGGAAAGGACTCCATAGGTAAATACAAACATACCTTAGTAATCAAGGCCCATTAGCTATTGTGAATTAAAGATCTTGAAGTGAAACCCTTCTTCTTCTTCTTCCTTAGCTGTAGAGAGAGAATTTTGGGGATGAACTTGGAGGAAATTAAAAATTTAGGTGAATGATTTAGAATGGGTAGTTTTAGGAATTAATTCACTTACATAGGCCTTAGAATAGGGGTTAAAACGATATAGCTTAGGTACCAAACACATAGGGGAAAGACCTAAAATAGCCCTATTTAAAAGCTGACGGGGGTCCTAAAAGGACTCCTAAACGGTTTGTATAGGTCTTCACAGCCCTTTTAGGGAGCCGTCAAGGACCCTTAGCTTCCTGGTAGCTTTTAACGGCTGGGACACAAACCTAAAAGTCTAGTGGACCCCTTTCACAAACCGTTTAGGGTTCAGTGAAGGGTCCCTGGCCTGTTGTAGGAACGTGGTCCTGCCCGTTAGCCCACTTAAACTTTTCAAAGCCCGAGGTGTTACAATATCTCTCCCTTAGGAACATTCATCCTTGAATGCAACTCAAGCTAGCACGAAGAGAGTAGGAGAGAAACTAACAACCCAACATGAATGCAAATTGATCAAAATGCACATAACTAAAAAGGAAATCAACGCCAAGCTAAAACATACTTTAAAACATCTTTTGAAAAACATTCATGCAAATCATACACAAAAGCACATCATCATGAAGCAATCAATCAAGCTAAATTATATAAAATAAGAAATCAATTTTTCATGATCATACATGCATGAGGAAACATGAGAATGACTAAGAACACATAAATCCTAAAGAGTGAACCTAAGGAACTAATGCCTCAAACTATACCCGAAGATAATGGAAAGAGATAGGGATACTAAGATATCACATCACCTCCATCCTTTCACATACCAAACCATAGCAAAGAACCCCATCCAACAACGTAAATAGTTCTACACACACCCACCATGAACCACACTATCTCCCCCTTGGGATAAAACCTCTCTAATATTTCCGAATTCATCTCCCTCAACCTAAGCATAGCACCAAAGTCTTAACAACCACAAAATCATTGATACAAGTAAACACTTAAGGAATTTCTACAAAGGCTTCAAGGTCGACTTCAAACATAATAACCATACATGGAGTCTTACCATAGCCAACGAAACACCTAATATCAAGCAATGTGTAACCACAAGCTAAAAGACTGTAACTTACCAATCGTCGCATATGGGAAACCATTATGATCTTGTCGAGTCTGAAGAGCATAGAACCTATTCTTTTTCTTACCACCACTAGAACCTGAAGAAGGGTAAGTTTGAGCTCGTCGACGATTATCTCCCTCATTCGTAGCAACTGAATGACAATCCCTTATATTATGATCTATTTTTCCACAATCAAAACATGCATTAGAACCGGCTAGACACTCACCCCTATGGACTTTTCCACACCTCCGACACTCATACACCATTTGATCACTAGAACCATTACCTCACCGGACCTTGAATGTGACAAATCATCATTATCCTTTCTTTCCCACTTTGAAAGCGTAGTCTTCTTCTTAAAATTTTCTTCTTCAATTTGTTGTGCATCAACCATCAAACGGGAGACATCCATCTTATTAACAGACATGGAAGTTAGGCATTGTTTGACAACCACGTCAAAAGCACCCGCCACATATTTACTCATCGTTACCCTTGGACCGGTACCATAGTTGGAGCATATTTGGACAATTGTTTGAATTTCATAGCATACTCTTTCACACTGATATTTCCTTGATGAAGGTTAATGAACTCAAACACCTTTGACTCCCTCATCTTAAGGGGAAAGAACCTATCAAGAAAGGCAACCTTAAATTTCTCCCAATCAAGAGAACCCGTATCGATTACCCGCTCTTCCTTCCATTAGTTAAACCAAACTTGAGCAACATCCTTGAGTTGGTAAGAAGCTAATTCCGCCTTTTCTACCGAAGTAATACCCATAATCTCTACAATCTTGTGAACCTCATCGATGAACTCTTGAGGATCTTCCTCAACTTAAGACCCATGAAATTCAGGAGGATTCATCCTAGTAAAGTCTCTCACCCTTGTTGTACCTGCCCTTGGATTCATGGGAGCCACAACCTCCCTATTTGGTTGAGCCGTCATAGCTTGGGCCAAAGTGTGAAATGTAGCTAGGAACTCATCATTAGTTAGTTGCTCGGCCAAAGGGTCGACCAGAACTTGAGGAGCTTCTTGATCCACATTCTCACCCGCATCCCTTCTAATGTATGCTCTTCGAGGGGACATATCCTGAAAAGAAGTGAATAAGTATTAGGAGAGAGATATAGAGTTACACTCTATCCCACGACTTTAGAATAATAAAAGAAGTCGAATTTCCCAAACATCTTATAGCCTTTTATTCATAAATATGGCACACTTCTCACTCATGAACAAGACTCTACTTGATGTGGCTTGTGAGACATCCTAAGACCTTTTTAAACCTTGTACTCCGAATAGCAAGTTTAAACCCAAAATATACCCTAGGCGTAACATGTCATATAGAACCTCGAGAGGCCCTACAAAATCCACTTAGCATACATCATAGAAGATAACAAAAATAAAGTTTTCAAAGAAACTGTGTTATATCATAAAAGAGTTTGACAAAAGCGAAAGTCTAACATAAGTCTCAACAAGAAATTTATTACCCCAAAGAAGTGATTGGGACGTAACCCATACATCATATACAAAGTCTTAAAACTGAAATAAAGAAAGCACTAAAAGTGTCTCACTCCTTGGAACACGAGGACTCACCAATCCTTGAGTGCCAAAAGATCAAATAGCCATACGTATGAGAGGTAGAAATGTCAGACCCTATATTATTAAATAAAACATACACAAGTATGCATTAGTACATGGAATGTACTAAGTATGATAGTGATGAGTGGTAGATTTGCACTAATTTAAGGTCTATTTAGCTCAATAATTAGTGTCCTCAATGCCTAACTTTGTCCTTCTCTAGTAAAATATTGATGATTTAAGGCTATGAAGGCAATTGGACAATGCAAGGACTAATGTGTGAAACAATGGATAAAATACAAAAAGAAGTGCAAAGTGAACATTGTTGATTACCTAACATGAAGGGTGAATCGCCAATTGAGTACGACTTCACCTTAATTGACAGTGTATTAAGTCAAACCTCAAGTTCAGTCGGTGATGTGATACAAGAATGGCGATCAACCGAAAGACAGAAGGTGAAGTGAGTAACTATTGCCGAATCTGACAGTGCTGGCAGATAAGATGACGCCTAAAAGGGCGATATAAGATGAAGTTCGATGATTCAACAAAGTTGCAAAAGCAAGCCTAACTCTAAATCACAAGGTGCTATACATAAGATGATCATACTAATCTAATTCACGCAATCATGATCTATACCTGTTGGGACTTTCATTCCAAGAATAATACTTCTTCTTACCACCTCATTCATCAGACCTCAAGTTCTAATCAAGAATTCAGTAGTCGTATAATGCAATCATCCACTTACTTTCAACACCGCATTTAAGCTTATTACTATACTCACTTCATGGAATTTTAGGTAACCAACTCCTCTCAGACTTTCTCACCATTCTATCATCTCTATCAGCTGAAATTTCACATATTACTACAAGAAAATTGACTAACTACTCTTATCTAACTATTATTTATTGTAAAACCTCATCACTTTCTTCCTCCACATTTATAACCTTAGGTGGAATAAGCACACCATCACTACAAAGATAAGAAACACCAACCCTGTCCTATCTATCATCACACAACTACTATCAACAACATCATTCTTAAAACTAAAAAAGATCACTGAAAGAGCTTTAAGGCAAAAGATCATAAGCACACTTCACTCAAGAAATATAATAGAGGAATATGCATGACATAACATTATTTTGTTAGCCATTAAGGGTAAATAATGAATTAACGAGACTGAGCATATAGACATGAGTGCTTATCTTAATAGGTTTATACCATGAGGTTGGTATCCTTTACTTTATAGAGCAAGATTGACATCAATAGGCTAAATCCTTTCCCACTCATTCTAGGAACGAAGCATAGATGTGAATCTATCTGAAGTGTATGAGCATGGGTCATGACCACCATTCTTATTTTAGAGGCATCAACAGGATGTTTTAATGACCAAACTTTGAGGAATAAACTAGATTATAAATAGATTGACATATCACTATAACTCTTTATGAAAACATCACTATCTGATTCTTAACACTTAGACTTGGTTTCTCATCGTATCATCTCCCCCTTAGGTCTGAAGCTGAGATTATAAGACTATGGATTTATTCCATCTTTTTAAAACTAGTTTGTATTCTCTTTACTCTAATGTTTTAGGAAATCCTAATCTCTTGGCTACTGAACTCTCTATGTCCAGGTACTATGATTCCTTCTAGGGCTTCTATATGAGATACTTCTCTTAATATTTTCCTGCTTCTATAGAAGTCTTTCTATAATCATTAACCGCATTGGTTTATAAGGCCACTTTATCTAACTCTTAAGGGGGGAAAATACTTACATCATCCCACTCCACATTGACAACTTGAATATACTATCTAGACACATGAAAATTATAAACTTAATTAGAACATCATTTGACTACATACGATCTCAGATACACCTCTGAATGTTCTTGTTAATATAATAACTTAGCCATATTAATTGCTCTCATCTAAGGGTCATAATACCACACAAATACCACTCCCATTCATTGCAAGGTAACACCTTAATTCCTCACCTACTCGATGTCAAATCTACCATATCAAATCTCAAAACTAACATCATCGCCCTCATGTTGTCATCCTTTTGTATCACAACACTCATATCAAATTCAAGCTTAGTGTCTAGTACTAAATATAGATATCAATATAATCACTCACACACTACAGTAGCTTATGACTACTAGATAAAATTGAGAAACAGTCGCCCACTAAGACCACATGACAAGTAGTCAATCTTTATCTTCAGTCTACCTATTTACATATTACTGTCACATTCCCTTTCACAACCGAACTACTATTTACCCATTCACCACACATGAGGCTCTCCCTTAAAAAATTATAAGCCTAGCTTAGATCTATCACCTCATGAATACTCTTCTCTTCTATTCAACACATATAATTGGTCTTCACTAACATGATGTCACATAGACATAAACTTCCTTCTCGTTAAAGTATACTCTAACTCATCTTGACTAGTAACTATTACTCTACCTTCTATCATGAAATCCACACAAAATTACTACTCCTTAGCCTACACATAAAGGAAAAAATCATCATTAGTGACTTATTAGGTAAATGGCTACAACTTACATACTCTACTAAATAAGCATCCCCATTTCTAAGGTTACTACACTTCTAAATATATATTTCTAACTTTGGGCACTTCTACTACTGCTGGTTATAACATCGCAAATCATACTATCTTTTGAGTGAAAAATACTACCCAAGCATTCTGGAACACATTTTCCTCTGAAGGGTCTCACCTGGAACAAGGTTATAAAGAAGAGAATACGAGAGTACATCTCGCATTGGATCAAACTTATGATTCATATGAATAAGGGTGCATTCTTCCTGATCAATAAATCTACGCACACTACTGGGCTTCTCTTTAGCCCTTCTGCAACCTCTTGACTTTTCTGAAGACTTTATCTAAGAGTAACTCATCGATAAGAATTTGGGCTTTGCTATTCCAACCACCTTGAGTATGAGGGGTAGTCGAATGGATTTGAGATATGCATGAGTATGAATAAGTCCTTATGTAACATTTCTATTACACGATTTGGAGTATTAAAGAAGCAATAGGAATCCATTTTCTGAAAGATCCTGGCTGAAATTTTTTCTTAAATGTAACACCTCAGACTTTTGAAAAGGTTAAAGTTGGTTAATGGGAGCCTAATACCAACCATGAAGGGTTCACGATTGGCCAAATGGGTCGTTTAAACCACTACTAGATGTTTAGAGGTAGTGGGCTGGCCATATAAGGCAGCCCTGAAAAAGGGGACATTGGGACGGTTGGCTTCACGGACCGTGGAGCCCTAATCGGTCCCTATAGCCTTTCATATAGGTGACTTCATCAACTTTTATGTTAGGTTCATTTTATTCTTTCCCCTATGTGTTTGATACCTAAGATATGTCATTTTAACCCCTATTCTAGGCCCTATATAAGTGATTTTTGTCAAAAACTACCCATTCCAAATCATTCTCCAAAATCACAAATTTCCCTCTAAGTTCATCACAAACATTATTCTTCAATTCACCATAGCTATTGGGCCTTGATTACTGAGGTGTGTTAGTATTCACCTATAGAGTCATTTCCTCCATATAGTTCCTCAAAGATATTCTGGTTTTACAAGTTAGAATCTTAATTCAAAATTAGGGTTTTATTCAATATTCATGGGTTCTTTTCGATTATGATTTAATTGATTGTTTTCTATCTTTTAATGCATGAATTAAATTAAATTAATTACATAATTTTGAGTTGAATCCATACGAACCCATGCATGATACATATTTTAGACTATGAAACATGATGAAGATTATGAACTATGAACTATGAATTTATGAAGATATGCATGCTTTTATGAAATTGATGTAAATTGTTTTAGGATGCTTTGAGAGTAAAGTGTCAATATTTTTGTGAAAGGTATTCTCACATATTAATAAGAACATGTTTCTGAAAGGTTTTCTCACATAAGGATTCATTAAATTGAAAGGTTTTCTCACATAAGGATTCATTAAATTGAAAGGTTTTCTCACCTAAGTTAAATCAAGTTATATGAGCTATTCTAAATTAACTTTAGCTTGGATTGGTTATTTAATTATGACTTTCCACGGATTATAATATGAATGTGATAAATGACTATTACGTGGGATTTTACTTAGCACCGGTGGGCTTTTAGGATAAAGATATTCGTTTAGTGTTTGTGGACCTTTAGTAGCAATCCCGAAGTCCAATAACTATGTGCCACCATAGGATTGTCTCAGATGGATATTAGATAGTGGATCCACTTTAGTTCAGACTCATGGTTCTTACCTTGGAAAGTAAGGAAATCTCTTTTCGGTGTGGGATAGACATTGAATTCCATGTTTTAGCTCACATTATCTATTTCCATTAATGGTAAGCTTCCCAAAATAATGAACTAAGTTAATTTCAAGGTATTTCACAAAGTGTTTTAAACACTTTAAGCTTGCATTGACCATGATTATGATTTATGTTTTCTAACCTCTTATCTTATGCTTTAGCTTGGTCATTGCATGCCATGTGAAGTCCTTTTTAATATTATTTCATACCTTTTATACATTGCTATCATACTTAGTACATTTCATGTACTAATGTGTACTTGTGCCTACATTATTTCACTAATCTAGGGTCTGACGCTCCTATCTCTCACACTCATGGCTAGTTGATCCTTTGGTACTCAAGGATTGGAGAGTCCTCATATTTTGAGGATCAAAATACTTTTATTGCTTTCTTTATTTCAGTTTTTAGACTTTGTACGTGATGTATGAGTTATGTCCCACTCACTTCCTTATGATGTAATAGATGGCTTGATGAGACTATGTTAGACTTCAACTTTGTCAAACTCTTTAATGATATAAGACTATGACTTTTGAAATCTTTATTTCTATTATCTTGTATGATGTATGCTACGTGTCTTGTGTAGGGCCTTTCGGGATTCTATACGTCATATTATACCTAGGGTATACTTTGGGTTGTGATAAACTTGGTATTCAGAGCACAAGGTTTAGAAAGATCCTAGGATGTCTCACAAGCCACGTCAAGTAATGTCTTATTCATGAGTGTGAAACATGCCACATTTATGAATAACAGTCTATAAGATGTTTATGAAATTTTACTTCTTTCATCATTCTAAAATCATGTCATAGATTCTATCTTTAGAAAGATTCTTTTCCTTAATCGTGTTTGATCCTTTTCAGGATATGGCCCCTCGAAGAGCATATAATAGAAGGAAATGCGGGTGAGAATTTGGAATAAGAAGCTCCACAAGTTCCAGTCGATCCTTTACCCCAGGAAGTGAGTCATGTCAAATTCTAAGCCATTTTGAAGTGTTTGCTCAAGCTATGACAACTCAAGCCAATTGAGAGGCTAATGTTCCCGTGAATCCAAATGTTTATACGGTGGCGGCAAGGATAAGGGACTTCACTAGGATGAATCCTCCAGAATTTCATGGTTCTAAGGTTTAGGAGGATCCCCAAGAGTTCATTGATGAGGTTTACATGATAGTGGGAATTATGGGAGTGACTATGGTTGAGAAGGGAGAGTTAACTGCTTATCAACTTAAGGATGTGGCTCAAGTTTGGTTCGAACAATGGAAGGAAGAGAGGGCGGTTGATGTGGTCCTCTCAATTGGGAGAAGTTTAAAAATTGCTTTTCTTGATTCGTTCTTTCCCCTTGAGATGATGAAGGCAAAAGTACTAGAATTCATCAACCGTCGTTAAGGAAAAATGAGTGTTAAAGAGGATGCCTTGAAGTTCACTCAATTGGCTAGCTATGCTCCAACTATGGTTGCCGACTCTAGGGCAAGAATGAGTAAGTTTGTTTTCGGTGTGTCAGAAATGGTGGTCAAGGAATGTCGTACCACCATGCTCATTAAGGAAATGGATATTTCTCGTTTGATGACACATGCCTAACAAATTGATGAGGAGAAGCTCAAGGAAAGATCTAGGAAGGGAAATAGGGCAAAGAACAGTGAGGGTGACTTTTCATATTCGAGGTCTGATGGACATGGTTGTTGTTAATTCTGAAAAAAATATTCCAGTCAAGGTTCCTCCAATGCTCCATCTCCAAAGATAAAAAAATATAAGGTGTCTAACCCTAAGCCTCAAGGGGGGAAATGGTAGTGGATCTTCTTCGTCTACTTGTACTAAGTGTAGAAGGAATCATAATGGTAAGTGCTTAGCCGATACATATAGTTACTTTAGTTATGGTAACAGTGGTCACAAGATGAGGGATTATCTGTCGCTTGCTGCTAAGGGAAAAGATGGTAGGTAAGATCCGCCTACTGGTTCGGGTTCAAGTGCTCCAAAGTAAAACCAATTCTATACAGTTCAAACTCGCCATGATCAAGAGGGTTCTCCTGATGTGGTTATGGGTATGTTGAAAGTATTTTATCTTGATGTTTATGCTTTTCTTGACTCGGTGCTACTTTGTCTTTTGTGACACCATATGTGGCTATGAGATTCGATGTTTCTCTAGATGTGTTGTTAGACCATTTTTCTATTTCTACTCCTATTAGTGAATCTATTATGGCTAAGAGAGTCTATAGAAATTGTCCCGTCTCAGTATCCCATAAAGTCACTCAAGTTGATCTTATAGAGTTTGATATGTTAGATTTCGATGTTATTTTGCGTATGGATTGGCTCTATTTTTATTATGCTTCTGTTGATTGTAGAACTCGAGTGGTTAAGTTTTTGTTTCCAATGAGCCCATTCTAAAGTGGAAAGAAGGAAATTCTATGTCGAATGGTCAGTTTGTTTCTTGTCTTAAAGTTAGAAAATAATTTGTAAGGGTTCTATATATCATCTTGTTCGGGTTAGAGATATAGATTCTGAAACCCCTACTCTTTAGTCGGTCCCATTTTAAATGAGTTTCTGGAAGTTTTTCTCGATGATTTACCTGGTATTCCTCTCGAAAGGGAAATATACTCCAGTATTGACCTTCTCCCAAATATGCAGCCTATCTAAATTCCTCCTTACCGCATGGCTCTGGCAAAACTCAAGAAATTAAAGGAGCAATTGAAATATTTATTGGATAAGGTTTTCATCCGACTGAGTATCTCTCCATGGGGTGCTCCAGTTTTGTTTGTTTGTAAGAAAGAAGGTTCACTTCATATGTGTATTGATTACCGGCAATTGAATAAGGTTACCATTAAAAACAAGTATCCTCTTCCGAGGATTGATGATTTGTTTGATCAACTTCAAGGTTCTAGTTTATTCTCTAATATTAATCTTCAGTTGGGTTATCACCGATTGAGGGTTAAAGAGATTGACATTTCGAAGACGGCTTTCTGAACTCGGTATGGTCATTATGAGTTTTTTGGTAATGTCTTTTAGTTTGACTAATTCTCTGGCCGTATTCATGGATTTGATGAATAGAATGTTTAGACAATACCTTGATATATTTGTAATTATGTTCATTGATGATATTTTTATTTACTTAGGGAGTGAGGATGAGCATGTTGAACATTTGAGGATTGTGTTGTAAATTCTCAAGGATCGTGAGTTATATGCTAAGTTAAATAATTTTGTGATTTGGTTGAGGTCCGTTGTTTTCCTTGGCCATAGTGTTTCCTGTAGAGGTATTCAAGTTGATCATAAGAAAATAGTGGCGGTTAAGAATTGGCCTAGACCTTTGTCCGTTTCAGATATACGAAGTTTCTTGGGTTTGACCGATTATTATAGAAAGTTTATGGAAGGATTTTCCTCTAATGCTTCGCCTTTGACAATATTGACTCAAAATAAGGTGAAATTCCTTTGGTCGGAAGCTTGTGAGAAGAGTTTCCAAGAGTTGAAGGATAGAATCACTTTGGCTCCTATATTGACACTACTAAAAGGATCAGATGGTTTTGTAGTTTATTGTGATGCTTCATGGGTTGGTCTTGGTTATGTTTTGATGCAACATGAGAAAATCATTGTTTATGCTTCAATGCAACTCAATATTCATGAGAAGAACTATCCTACACATGATTTGGAACTAGCGACAATTGTTTTTGCCCTGAAGATTTGGAGGCATTATTTGTATGTTGTCCATATTGATGTCTTTACCGACCAAAAATATTTTCAATATGTATTCAAGCAAAAAGATTAAATCTTCACCAACGTAGGTGGTTAGAACTCTTGAAGGACTATGACATGAGTGTCATCTATCTCCCAGGAAAAGCAAATGTGGTGGATGATGCCTTAGGTCGGTTGTCAATGAGTAGTGTGGCCCATGTTGAGGACGATAAGAAAGAGTTGGTTCATGATATTCATAGATTGGCCCGATTGGGTGTTCAGTTGGTTGAATCCAATGGAGGATTTATAGTTGATCATAATAGTTTGGCATCATCTTTTGTGTTGGATGTGAAAGCAAAGCAAAGGAAAGTCTTGATCCGATCTTGGTTGAGTTGAAGGAAACAATGCTTAAAGAGTCCGTTGAGGCTTTCTCCCAAGAGGGAGATGGTGCGCTTTGATATCAAGGTCATTTGTGTGTTCCTGATGTTGATGACTTAAGGGGGCAAATTTTATCCACAACCCATAGTTCTTGATATTCCATTCACCCGGAGTCACCAAGATGTACCGTGACTTGCGCAAAGTCTATTGGTAGAATGGGATGAAGAAGGATATTGTAGATTTTTTGGCTAAGTTTACTAATTGTCAACAAGTGAAAGTTGATCATCAAAGGCCGAGAGGTTTGTCTCAAGATATTGGTATCCCTACTTGGAGGTGGGAAGATTCAAATACGGACTTTATTGTTGGCTTACCTCACACTTGGTGGCAACATGACTCGATTTGGGTGATTATAGACCGTATGACGAAATTGGATCATTTCATTCCTATCAAGGTTTCTTATTCGGCAGAAGATTATGCAAGGCTCTATCTAAAGAAAATGGTTATGTTGCATGGATTGCCCATATCCATTATCTCCGATCATGGTACCCAATTTACTTCTCTATTTTGGAAATCTTTCCAAAAGGGTCTTGGTACTCGTGTTAAGCTTAATACGGCCTTTTATCCTCAAACCAATGGGCAAGCAGAGTGTACTATTCAAACTTTAGAAGATATGGTAAGATTTTTTGTGATTGACTTCAAGGGTAATTGTGATGATCACTTGCCTTTGATAGAGTTTTCATATAATAATAATTATCATTCAAGTATTGGTAAGACTCCATTTGAGGCTCTTTATGGTAGGAGGCCTATATCTCCTATAGGCTGGTTTGAATTTGGTAAGTTGCTTTGATAGGTCTTGAATTAGTTCATAAGGCTATGGAAAAGGTTCGACTCATTAGAGAAAGTTTGAAAACAACTCAAAGTCGACAAAAGTCTTATGCCGATGTTAGAAGAAGAAATCTTGAATTTAATGTTGATGATTGATTTTACTCGAAGATTTCACCTATGAAGGGTGTCATGAGGTTTGGTAAGAAAGGGAAGCTTAGTCCCAATTATGTAGGCTCATATGAGATTTTGAAGCGTATTGATAAAGTTGCTTATGAACTTGATTAGCCTAATGATTTAGCGTTGGTACATCCGGTTTTCCATGTGTCGTTATTGAAGAATTGTGTTGGAGATCCTACATCTATAGTACCATTAGAGAATCTTGGTAAAAAGGAAATTCTTTATTATGAAGAGGTTCTAGTTGAGATTTTAGACCGGCAAGTTAGAGAGTTGAGAAACAAGGAAGTTGCATCCATAAAGGTGTTATGGAGGAATCAAATGGTTGAGGGTGTTACTTGGGAGGCCAAGGTCGATATGATGTCTCAATATCCTCATCTATTTCCCTCTGATCCTACTCTAGCTTGAGGTATTTAGCTCCTCATGGTTCATTCTTTCGGATTCATGTCTCTTAGTCATTCTCATGTTTCCGTATGCATGCATGTTTGTTTTATGAAATAATGTTTTGAGTATGCTTTATCTCGGAGTCAATTTTCCTCCTCGATTGCATTTTTATGAAATTGCATTCATGTTGGGTTGTTAGTTTCTCTCCTACTCTTTTTATGCTAGCTTGAATTCCATTCGAGGATGAATATTCCCACGGGGGAGATATTGTAACACCTCAGACTTTGGAAAAGGGTAAAGTGGGTTAAAGTGCAGGTCCTCAAGCCTAAAACCAACCATGAAGGGTTCACGGTTGACAACAAGGGCCGTTTAAGTCAGAACTGGCCATTTAGAAACAGTGGAATGGCTGTATAAGGAAACCCCAAAAAAGGGGCCATCTGGACGGTTGGCTTCACAGATGATGGAGCCCTAAACGGTCCGTGTAGCCTTCCATATAGGTGACTCTGTCAACTATTATGTTAGGCTCATTTTGCTCCTTCCACTATGTGTTTGATGACTAAGGTATGTTGTTTTAAATCCTATTCTAAGCCCTATATGAGTGATTTAAGTCCTAAAACTACTCATTTCAAATAATTCCCCTAAATCACAAATTTCCCTCCAAGTTTATCCCCAAAATTCTCTCTCTAAAGCTAAGGAAGAAGAAGAAGAAGGGTTTCCCTTCAAGATCTTCAATTCACCATAGCTATTGGGCCTTGATTACTAAGGTATGTTAGTATTAACCTATAGAGTTCTTTCCTCCATAGGGTTCCTCAAAGATCTTTCAATTTTACAAGTTAGATTCTCAATTCAAAGTTGGGGTTTTATTGAATCTTCATGGGTTCTTTTCAATTATGATTCAACTGATTGTTTTCTATATTTTAATGTATGAATTGAAGTAATTACATGATTTTGAGTTGAATCCATATGAAACAATGCATGATCCTTGATTTTAGACTATGAACGAATGATGAAGCTTATGAACTATGAACTATGAATTTATGAAGATATGCAGGCTTTTATGAAATTGATGTAAATATTTTGAGAGTAAAATGTCAATGCTGCTGTGAAAATGTTTCTCACATATTACTAAGAATGTGATTGTGAAAGGTTTTCTCACAAAAGGATTCATGAGGTTGAAAGTTTTTCTCACCTAAGTTGAATCAAGTTTTAGGAGCTACTCCAAATAAACATTATCTTGGATTGGTTACTGAATTGTGCCTTTCCATGGGTGATAATATGCATATGATAAATGACTATTTCCTGGGATTTTACTTAGCACTAACTGGGCTTCTGGGATGAAGGTTTTCGTTTAGCATCCGTTGACCTTTAGTAGCAATACCTATGTGACACCATAGGATGGTCTCAGATAGACATTAGCTAGGGGACCCACTTTAGCTCAGACTCATGGTTCTTACCTTGGAAATTAAGGACATCTTTTTACGGTGTGGGATCAACACCGGATTCCATGTTTTAGCTCAAATGGTCTATATCGGTTAATGGTAAACTTCCCACAATAATGAACTAAGTTACTTTCAAGGTATTTCACAAAGTGTTTTAAACATGTTAAGCTTGCATTGACCATGATTATGATTTATGTTTTCTAATCTCTTATCTTATCCTTTATCTTGGTCATTGCATGTCATGTAAATTCCTTTTTAGCATGATTTCATACCTTTTATGCATTTCTATTATACTTAGTATATTTCATGTACTAATGTATACTTATGTCTATATTATTTCACTAATGTAGGTTCCGTCCCTCCTACCTCACACTCTCGTGGCTAGTTGATCTTTTGGCACCGAAAGATTGGTGAGTCCTCATATTCTGAGGATCGAGACACTTTTATTGCTTTCTTTATTTCAATTTTCAAAGTTTGTATTTGATGTTTTGGTTACATCACAATCACTTCCTTATGATGTAATAGATTGCTTGATGAGACTATGTTAGACTTCTACTTTGTCAAACTCTTTTATGATATAAGACTATGACTTTTAAAATCTTTATTTCTATCATCTTTTATGATGTATGCTAAGTGGCTTGTGTAGGGCCTTTCAGGGTTCTGTACGCCATCTACACCTAGGGTATACTTTGGGTCGTGATATTAAATTCTTTAGTCCCTCGTTTATAGAAGTGGAGCCCTCACAATTAAAAATAAGATCATACTGACACAACTTCATAGACACCCTAAAATACTTGAACTCTATGCTCTGATATCAAGTTTATCACGCAAGCCTAAATTCTAGGTGTGACCGACACTCGAGAATCATTGTTGATCCCCAAGAAAACCCTTGGCTCGGCTGACTACTTATCAGAAAACTTACTCAAGCATTTTTAGTTTTAAATAACTGAAGGGAAAATATTTAAGTCAAATGTTGTCTAGCTGTCTGAGAATATTGAATGTAATTAGTAATAGTTTAGTAAAATATCTAAAAATAAATACCAAAAGACTCTGTAACACTGTCTATCTATGAAGCCTTTACTATCTGCTATTGGCGTCGAGATAGACCCAGGAAAACCTTAAAAACAATTACTAAAGAAAATAAATTATTGGAGTCCTCTGAAAGCAAGGAGGCCTCACAAAAAGCTGGTAAGAATGGGTGATATGAACGATGCACCTGTTGATGATCCTGAACACCCTATCTGCATCATAAGATGATGCAGATTGAATAACATCAGTACATTGAATGTACGAGTATGCAATAAGACTGAGTGAAACAATAAATGGACTGGAAGACTGAAATATACCTCAATTGAAGTAAAACATAAACATAAAACTCGTACATCACATACAATATCTAAAAATATAAAGATAATAAGCAATAAAGGTTTGGTCCTCGGAACATGAGGACTCCCAAATCTTCAATATCTACTAAGTGATCCCTAGCCACGAAGATGCGAAATAGGAGCGTCGGACCCTACATTAGTGAAAAATGTGCAAGAGTATGCGTTAGTCCAAAAATGTACCAAGTATGCTAGCAATGCATAAAAGTTATGAAATCATGCTAAAAGGACATTTTCGTAATATGCAAAGACCAAGTCAAAACATAAGATAAGAGGATTAGAAATCAAAAATAATAATCATGATAAATTCAAGTAAAATCATCTTTGAACACATGTGAAATACTTCTTGAAATAACCTTAGTTCATTATTATTGTGGAAAGTAGCCTCAACTGACATAGAGATCATGTGAGCTATAACATGGAATCCGGTGTACTCCTCTCACACGGAAAAGAGAGTGTCCTACTTGCCAAGGTAGAACCATGAACTTCTAGCTTACATGGATCCACTATATAATATACATATTAAGACCATCATCCTATGGGGGCAGATAGGTAAGGAATAAAGAGATTTCTACTAGAAACCCGACCTCTACTAACGGGAGAGCTTCCATCTCAATATCCTCTCGGTGCTAAGCATAAATCTCAAAGAATAGTTATTAATCTTAACTTGTCTTATCTTTAAGAGACATGGGTAGTCGCCACTTGTCTTATCATTGGATATCTCCTTAGACCATGCGTGAGAAAACCTTTCACCATCCATAATCTTTTCATAATAGCTTTTATGGCCCATAGTCATTTATTTCCTGCTAGAAATGCCCTAATACTAATCGAAATAGTTTTGAAATCATGGTCTATAATCATTGATGGCATATCCGGATACCATACTAATCAAGACTAATTTAGAAAAATAGCCCGAAAAGTATTTAGGGCAAATCTAGATGTCATTCATGTCATGTGGCCAAGCTTCATAAAATATATATTATACCTTCATCTATAAGCTTTCTTGAGGCATAAGCATTACTTTCATAAAAACATGCATATCTTCATAAATTCATATTTCATAGTTCAAGACCCACATTATATCACCATAGCTTAGAAAACATGGGTTATGCATGGGTTTATAGGAAATCAACTTAAAAACATGCAATTAATTCAATTCATGCATAAAAAGTCATAAAACAATCAATTGTACCAACATTGAAAGGAACCATGACATGGAATAAAATCCTAACTTCAATTGGAGATTTCTAACTTGTAGATTGGAGAATTTTGAAACTCTATGGAGGAAAGAACTCCATAGATAAAGACTATCATACCTTGATGCCAAAAGCTTGAAATCAAAGGTGGAATTGGAGACTTGACTTGAAACCCTAGCTTTCTTCTTCAAGTTTCAAGAGAGAGAAATATTTGAGAGGATGACTTGATCTTCTTTTGAGAATTTGAGAGAATCAATTGAATTAGGGAATTTTGGGGGGGAAAATATTTATATAGGGATTTGGGTAGAAGGAGAAATGAAATAGTATTGAGTTAAGACAATTGAAAAAAGACACAAATAACTGCCGACCCGACCTACGGTCCGCTGGTCAACCCGCGGACCCTACTAGTTGGTCGTCGATGAGTTCAGAGACTATGATTTTTGGACTCCCAACAACGGACCCATGGAGATTTCTAACTTGTAAATTGGAGAATTTTGACACTCTATGGAGGAAAGAGCTCCATAGATAAAGACTATCATACCTTGATGCCAAAATCTTGAAATCAAAGGTGGAATTGGAGACTTGACTTGAAACCCTTGCTTTCTTCTTCAAGTTTCAAGAGAGAGAAATATTTGAGAGGATGACTTGATCTTCTTTGGAGAATTTGAGAGAATCAATTGAATTAGGGAATTTTGGGGGTAAAAACGTTTATATAGGGATTTGGATAGAAGGAGAAATGAAATAGTAATGAGTTAAGACAATTGAAAAAAGACCCAAAAGCCCCTCTTAAAAATAACTGCCGACCCGACCTACGGTCCATTGGTCAACCCACGGACCGTACTAGTTGGTCGTCGATGAGTTCAGAGACTATGATTTTTGGACTCCCAACGACGGACCCATGTACGGTTCGTGGGTCCACCTACGGTCTATACATGCCCATTCGTGGGTTTGAACTTTGACTTTAAAATTTCTCAAGTCTGGGACTCACCTACGAAACCTACCAACAACTCGTGCATAGGTCAACGGACCGTAAAAAAAAAAGGTCAACGGACCGTCCCGGGGAACTGTAGGAAAGTACATGAACTTTGACATTTTTGGAAAATATGGACGGGCCATCCACAGAGCTACCTATGGACCGTGTGTCAGTCCACGGGCCGTTGGTGGCTCTGTTGGTACTGGCACCAGATCCTGCAAAAGCAGCAATTTTCTACCTTTTTTAATCCAAAGTGTTACTCTCCCCCTTGGGAATATTTATCCTCGAATTAGATTTAATACATCATAAGGACGATAGGAAGTTAATCTTACAACATACATGCAATCACATAAATGCACATATCCGAGGAGGAGACATCAACCCCAAGCTAAAGCATGTTCAGAACATCTTTTCAATAAGGTCTATATGTAAGTCATGAAAAATTAAATTTTCATGAGCATGCATGCACGAGGAAAACATGGGAATGACTAAAAGTCAAGAATCCTAAAGAGTGAACATGAGGAGCCTATGCCTCAAGCTTGACCCGAAGATAAAAGAAAGATATATGGATACTAAGAAATCACACCGTCTTCGGCCTTTCACATACAAACCCAAAGCACGGAACTCTTCCAAAATGAACATAGTTCTACTAACGTACCAACCATGAAGCACTCTATCTCCCCCTTGGGAGCAAACCCCACTAGTCTTTTCAAATCCACCTCTCTTAACCCAAGCATAACACCAAAGTCTTAACAACTATGGAACCAGTGATACAAGTAAACACTTAAGGAATTTCCATGAAGATTTCAAGATCGACTTTAAACACACTAACCACACATGGAGTCTTACCAAAGCCAACGAAACACTCATGTCAAGCAATGCATAACCACAAGCTAAAAGACCATAACTTACCAATTTCCGCATCCGAGGAACCCTCGTGATCTTGTCAAGTTTGAAGAGCATAAAACCTATTTTTTTTTTGACCACCACTAGGACTTGAAGAAGGGTAAGGTTGAGCCCGCCGATGATTATCTCCCTCATTCTTAGCAACCGTAGGACAATTCCTTATCTTATGATCTATTTTTTCGCACATGAAACATGTGTTGAAACTGGCTAAACACTCACCATTATGTCTTCTCCCACACTCCCGATATTCAAACGACATTTGCTCACTAGAACCCTTACCTTGAGAACGACTACTTCCACCGGACCTTGAATGTGATGAATCAACATCATCCCTTCTTGCCCTCTTTAAATCCCTAGTTTTCTCCTTAAGTTTTTCTTCTTCTATTTCTTGTACATGAACCATTAAACAGGAGACATCCATCTCCTTAACAAGCATAGTGGTTAGGAATTCTTTGACCACTAAGTCGGAAGCACCCGACACAAATTTACTCATCATTTCCCTTGGATTGGCAACCATAGTGTGAGCGTATTTGGAAAATTGCATGAATTTTAAAGCATACTCCTTGACACTGTATTCCCTTGACGAAGGTTAATGAACTCAAGTGCTTTTGTCTTCCTCATCTCAAGGGGAAAGAACCTATCAAGAAAAGAAACCTTAAATTTCTCCCAAGCAATAGGACCCGCATCTATTGCCCTCTCTTCCATCCATTGATTAAACAAAACTTGAGCCACACCCTTAAGTTGATAAGCGGATAATTCCACCGATGTAATACCCATAATTTCCACTATCTTATAGACCTCATCAATGAACTCTTAAAGATATTCCTCAACTTTAGACCCATGAAACTCCGGAGGATTCATTCTAGTAAAGTCTCTCACCCTTGTTGCCGCCGTACCCACCCTTGGATTCACGGGAGCTACAACCTCTCTATCTTCTTGAGCTGTCATAGCTTGGGCCAATGAGTGAAATGCAGCTCAGAACTCATCATTAGTAACTTGCTCGGCCAAAGGATCGAACGACACTTGGGGAACCTCGTGTCTCACATTTTCACGAACATTCCTATTCCTTCTCACGGGATTTCTTCGTGGAGGCATATTCTGAAAAGCATAAACAGGAATTAGGAGGGGAGAACCTTTATAAAGTTAAACTCTATGGCAGGACTTTAGAGTATGAAAGAAGTGAAGTTTCCTAATCATCTTATAGCTTCTTATTCATAAATATGGCACGCTTCACACTCATGAACAAGATTCTACTCGACGTGGCTTATGAGACTTTCTAGGACCTTTCTAAACCTAGTGCTTTGAATACCAAGTTTGTCACGACCCAAAGTACACCCTAGACATGACATGGTGTATAGACCCCAAGACGCCCTACACAAGACACTTATCATACATAAACAAGATAATAGAATCTAACGAGTTTCAAAGACAGTTAATATCATAAAAGAGTTTTGTGAAAAATGAAGCGGAAGTCTACATACTATCAAAAGCCATATATTACATCAAGAGTGATCGAGACGTAACCCATACATCACATAAAATATCTAAAAATATAAAGATAATAAGCAATAAAGGTTTGGTCCTCGGAACATGAGGACTCACCAATCCCCAACATCTACTAAGTGATCCATAGCCACGAAGATGCAGAATAGGAGCATCGGACCCTACATTAGTGAAACAATGTGAAAGAGTATGCGTTAGTATAAAATGTACCAAGTATTATAGAAATGCATAAAATTTATGAAATCATGTTAAAAGGACATTTTCGTGATATGCAAAGACCATGTCAAAACATAAGATAAGAGGATTAGAAATCATAAATCATAATCATGATCAATACAAGTAAAATCATCTTTGAACACATATGAAATATTTCTTGATGTAACCTTAGTTCATTATTACTGTGGGAAGTAGCCTCAACCTACATAGAGACCCTGTAACATGGAATCCAGTGTACTCCTCTCACACCAAAAAGAGAGTGTCCTAGTTGCCAAGGTAGAACCATGAACTTCTAGCTTACGTGGATCCACTAACTAATGTCTATCTTAAGACTATCATCGTATGGGGGAATATAGGTAAGGTATAAGGAGATTGCTACTAGAAACACGACCTCTACTGACGAAAGAGCTTCAATCTCAATATACTCTCGGTGCTAAGCATAAATCCCATGTAATAATTATTAATCTTAACTTTTGTTATCTTTTAGAGACATGGGTAGGCGCCACTTGTCTTATCATAAGATAGCTCCTTAGACCATTCGTGAGAAAACCCTTTACCATACATGATCTTGTCATAATAGCTTTTAAGGCCCATAGTCATTTACTTCATGCTAGAAATGCCCTACTACTAATGGAAATAGTTTTGAAATCGTAGTCTATAATTATTGATGGCATACCCGGATACCATACTAATCAAGACCTAATTTAGGAAAGTAGCCCAAAAAGCATTGAGCACAAATCTAGATGTCATTCATTTCATGTGGTCAAGCTTCATAGAACATATAGATAACTTCATCTATAAGCTTTCTTGAGTCATAAGCATTACTTTCATAAAAAAACACACGCATATCTTCATAAATTCATGTTTCATAGTTCAAGACCTACATTATATCATCATAGCTTAGAAAATATGGGTTATGCATTGGGTTCATTAGAAATCAACTTTAAAACATGCAATTACTTCAATTCATACATAAAAAGTCATAAAACAATCAATTGGATCAACATTGAAAGGAACCCATAACATGAAAAAAAAACCCTAACTTCAATTGAAGATTTCTAACTTGTAAATTGGAGATTTTTGGAACTCTATGGAGGAAAGAGCTCCATAGATGAAGACTATCATACCTTGATGCTAAAAGCTTGAAATCAATGGTTGAATTGGAGACTTGACTTGAAATCCTAGCTTTCTTCTTCAAGACTCTAGAGGGAGAATTATTTGAGAGGATGACTTGATCTTCTTTTAAGAATTTGAGAGAATGAATTGAATTAGAAGAGTTTGGGGGTTAAAGCATTTATATAAGGCTTTGGGTAGAAGGAAAAATGGCATAGTATTGAGTTAAGAGAATTGGGAAAAAATCCAAAAGCCCCTCTTAAAAATAACTGCCGACCTCACTGACGACCCGACCTACGGTCCCTTGGTCAACCCACGGACCGTACTGTTTGGTCGTCGATGAGTTCAGAGACAATGATTTTTGGACTCCCAACAATAGACCCATGTACGGTCCGTGGGTCCAGCTACGGGCCGTACATGCCCAGTCGTTGGTCTCAACTTTTACTTTAAAATTTCTCTAAGCCTGGACTCACCTACGAAACCTACCTACGACTCGTGCATAGGTCAACGGACCGTCCTGGTGAACAATATGAAAGTAATAGAACTTTGAGATTCTTGGAAAATATGGACTGGCCATCCATGGAGCTACCTACGGACCGTGCGTCAGTCCATGGGCTATTGGTGGCTCCGTTGGTACTGGCACCAGATCCTACAAAAGCTGTAATTTTCTACCTTTTTTGAATCCAAGGTGTTACATGTGACACCCGATCAAATAATATCATGTCGGCTCGTGGAACCCGATCCAAATATATTGTGCCAGCTCATGGCACCAGATTCAATAATATAGCTAAATTATAATTCGTTATCATCTCTTTCCACTTCCTTAACAATATTTCATTCAGCCTTGTTTATTCAAGGCATCACTTTAATAGAATAAGTTCAAGATTATGGATTTCACGGTCTTGGGATTACAGATCAATCACAACTACACATAAATTATTCAAACCAAAACAATTAAGGTCATAGAAAATTTTATAACAATACTCAATGACTATCCATCACTATTAAGAGTCTGTCTATCACATAAAATAAATCATAACCTACCTCCATAGAAGAATCGAAGCCAAGCAAGCTAATTCATGAATTCTTTTCCTTTTTTCAATGCCTCAGAGCGTTCCCAATCTATCAAGTATGCTTAAATTGTAAGTAAACACGCTCAATTATATAATAAAGTTCCTAATCTTGATGCCAATTACTATTTCAACTTCCATATTTTTTCAAATTTCAGTTCTAGGGTTAAGTCTCAATTTTCCCCGAATAGCATAAATCTAATGATATTTATTTAATACAATACACCAAATATTTAATTACCTATCTCAATATATCAACACTTTAATCATAATGTAATTACAAATAAAAATTACAATCAAGCTCAACTAGTTTACTAAATTATTTACCACACTGCAAAAAGCAAATTTGAAAACCTAACCTACTTGTCAATGTCATACAACCATTATTTCACCACCACTTCATCATTACCCAATCATTACCTTATTATAACAATTGTTTAGTTCGACCAAATTTGACCAGAAATTCAAATGTAAACTAGTTATAAGTATCCTTCCTTAAAAGAAATAATATTGTAAGGATGTAGGCATCGTATGATACCATTCAATAGACGTTGGAGCATTATTATGCTTACCTGAATCACCCATTTCTCCTTTACAGCTTGTGTGCAGCCTCCGAACCCTTTTTTTTAATTAATAAATCAAAAATAGTAAAACCTCCTTACTTATTTTAATAAACATTGGCCAAATAGTAATAAAGTATAAGTAAATTTCAGACTGACCCATTAAATACCAACTAAAAAGGAAAAATTACTAGGATGCGTAAGATTAAGAAAACTGGAGATAAAAGGAAATTCATGAGATTTTTACATAAATAAGAGTTTAAGCAATCCCAAGTTAATTTGTAAAATAAATAACACCCCTAGGGATCTAGTCTAAATAGGTACAAGAGCTTCTAAGATTACATGGTATAAATTACAGTAACTAATGACAGAACTCCTACCACAGGGAAGGAAGAATAGAAGCTATTGGAGATTGTCTTCGTCTTCACCTATGAAACATCACTAACCCTGCAACCAGACAATGCCAAATGGCATAGCAAGAGTAGTATCAGTACAAAGAACACGTACTGGTAGGTATCATCAGTCAACCCGATGCCCACCGCATAATATAAAGAAATCAACCAGCAGAAAACATGCAATAAGAAAGTACACCTCTCAACCTTTATCCTCCTGCCTTTACCATTCCCGTGTACCTTAAACGTACTAGTACACTTGACTCTAACCCCCTACTCTATCACCCTGCTCGCTCTGTTCTTGATCATAGATTAACCATTCTATCTCATAGAGAAGTCCCCAAATACAACCACTACCAACCCCGCCAACCACTCACAACATGCCCCTGCTTCTCCTGCATCACAATTCAGCCCTTGACCACATAGTATACTCTGATCAAGGCTCGCTAACCGTTTCAAATATGAATCCCCTTCCCAAGGTAGGACTTGTGTACTTGTTGCATCATGAACACTACCCCACTTCTTACTGTTTAAGAACACAAAAAGATTCTCTACAAATAACCGATAGTGACACCTGGACCCTCGGTCTCCTTTTACCAGACCACATACAGATTGGGCATGATCATTCACAGTTAATTCCAGTAAAAGAGATATAACAAGTAATTACAATACAGTAAACACATATATATGATGCATAATTCAATTATCATTTTAGAAGCAATTTACAATTCCCCATTATCAATGACAGGTAGATATGAAAGTAGTAGTCACAAATGGTTCTCTCATGGAACCCACACCGAAACTGTTAGTGTGTCTGAACCTGACACCCGATCCAATATATATGTGTCAGAACGTGACACTCGGTCCAATATATGTATCGGAACGTGACACTCAATCCATTATAGGTGTCGAAACGTGACACCCGATCCAGTCAGCACAACCATAACCATAATCACACCCATAATGAGCAATTCACATATTCACACAATCAAGTAACAGGTTCATGGCATGTAATTTTCCATTCTTAGTCATTTCATTAGGTTCAATTCACGTTTCTCTATTCACATACATGCACGCATACAATGGAGCAATTAATAAGTATATATAACACAAATGGGTAATCTAACCATCACCTACCCCTAGTTCACAGGATGAGGTTTCCCTCCCCCCATGGTACACATCATATTTAACAACTAGGAGTACATGTACAACTGTCCCTTTGTCTGTGCCTGAAGGCCCAAACATGAATTCTACCATCAATTAACAATATACTATGCAGTGAGCATAAATTTACGACTACTCAAGTAAGTAAACCTTGCCTACTTGGGCTCCAAGGAGCTGCATAGGGATTATAGCTCCAATCCTGGCTTCCAGACAATGAGACGGTGGGTTTTGGCCAGGAATCAGGGAGTTGTCGTCAACCTTGCGCTAGAAATATATTTCTCCTTTCTTCCCAACCTAGAGCAACCTTTTGAGGGTTTCTGCGGTGACCCTCACCTATTTTTGGCACTTAGGGAAAAAGGAGGAAATTATATTTCATGTCATTAAGTTATTCCCTCCGAAAATCCCGCTGGGGTACCGCAGCCGTAGCGGCATCATCTCGCTCTGGCTGGACAGTCGGGTCTAGTTACTCACGACATTTTGCCCTTCATAGGTAACGACGGTTTGGGTTGTTACAATAGATACCAATTTACCCCTCGTTCATCCCGGAATGACAAGCAAAGGAGTAAGCACGAGCCAATTTGGAGTACTTCGAAACTAACGGATTGGCCCATCATGGAACAATGAAAGATAGCAGTTTCCAATGTTTAGGAATGAAAGGATCTTACCTAGGGAACCGGCTAGGGAAACGAGGCAACACATGGAGGAAGAGAGACGCGCCAATTTGCCTTGCCTGACCCCGCCAGAGCGGCAGGATTCCTGCTGTGGCAGTCCCGCTGTGGCGGGACCCTCTGTCTGTGGCGGAAGGTCGGGACCAGTTTAGAAGGGGAAAGGGGAATGATTTCCCATTTCCTCCTCTACCCACCCCAAAACTCAAAAAACTCTCTGGATAGATTCACTCTGAACGTCAATCTTAAGGTAATTCTCTTGTTCCCTAATATAATTACTTCAATACTTGCTTAACAACGATTGCATGAAAAGAATCGGTTGGGTGGAATGGCCTTGGGGTTAGTTTTCAAAAAAAAATTCACATGGGTTGCTTGATTTGATAAGAACTACGTAGCATGGACACTTCCCTTATGTTCACAATGTCTCCACAACGTTCTGAGCGTAAGGATTTCAAGATAATATGGCTGTAATGGTTCTGAAATGGGTGGGGGAAGTTGCATAGTGTTCTTGGTGGAAAACTTGAATTTGGGCACCATCTAAGAGTTGAAATGCTAGGGTCTTTGCATATTTAGGAACTAGGGTACTCTAGACACTATGATCTGGTGCTAATTTTGCTAAAAATGAAGTTTTGGGGCAAAGGGGCGCCATGATCGCGCCTTGAAGTTCAACCCAGATGAAGGTCACTCTGGTGGACTCCATCCCGCTGTGGCGGGGCCGCTCTAGCGGGATCCTGCGGAATAGTGGCCTCATCCCACTTCAAATAGAAATTTTTCCTTTCCTTAGTCATGGATTGACTAATTCCACGGAGTTCTAACGTGCACATTTCATAAATTTTGCAGGCTTGTCTAACCATGGCTGGAATCAATGAAGAAAACTTTCCCTTTGTTCGGTTCCCCGATGCTGCAAGTCGGGAGAGGCGCCATGATTACTGGAACACCAAATATTTATGCGAGAGGGGTTTAAACCTGGTGGGCTTAGCGGAGAAAGAACCCGCCTTCCATGGCCGATTGATGGAGTTTGGTTGGGGTCTGTTGACAGAGACTTCCTCTGTCGTGCGCTCAGGCTGGGTGAGGGAGTTCTATGCCCTACTCCCTACTGTCCGCTGGAACGATCCTCACCCTACCATCTGCATCTGAGGAGTCGACATCCCTTTGAGAACTCAGTTTGTTAATACGATGCTCGAGGTTCTAGAGGTCTCCAACTCAGAGTATGAGACCAGACTGAGGCAGATGGATTTGGTTTGGCTGCGGGACACACTAGTCGAGGCTGCACGCCGGGACTGGGCTACTACGGAGGGCATCACCAGTACTCACTGGTCACCGGATGCCAAGAGATGGCTGCACCTGGTATCTAGGAGGATCCGCCCATCGGGCAACCGCACAGACGTGAACTTCCCTCAGGCTCTAGTGCTGGCTTGCGCTGTGTAGGGGATTAGGCTGAATGTGGGGGCACAGATCATGTCCGTGTAGAAGTTGTTCTACAGAGGAAACAAGAAGGCATTCTTCCTACCTAGACTAGTGACGGAGATGTGCAGGAAGGCGGGGTGCCACTCTTGGACACTGATAAGGTACTTCTTATGGATCCCCCTTTTCATCCTCTTTTGATCAGGCAACCGTCCACCCCGGGAAGAAAGAAAAGAAAGACGGAAGGGGCCGACAGAAGTAGAGGCTGAGGCGGACAACAAGGGAGAGGATGATGATGAGGCCGACGATGCCTCTCCTACCAGTCTCAGCCCCCACTATCAGGCGTTCGTGTGGAGGACGACTTGGCGGCCATCAGGAGGATATTGGGAGGCTCCTATGTTAGAAACTCGACTCCAGTTCCACCCTCCACTACCCTCAAGGTTGAGATGCTCCGCCGCCAACTGTGATGGGAGAAGAAGAAGAATTTAGAGAGGGACCGTGTGATGGGCCGGATGTGGAAGGCCATTAAGGTCATTTTCTCTTGCGTCGCCCCCCAGCGGGAGCTTCTCAGGCTTGAGCCGGAGGAATTTTAGGAGTTCTCCTGGTTGAGTGAGGCGTGGACTAGCGAGGTAACCCCGGAGTACCTAGATTCAGATGATAATACTCCCCCTCCCCATGGTCCTTGATTTGGGTTTACCCCGCTTGCGCATGTAACAAACAATATTTCTACTCCCCTTTTTGCTTTTCCTTAAGTTTTTGTAAGCACATAGATGCTTGTTTTTCTATTTTCATAGCAGTAATTAAATGCTAGGTGATTATAACTCACTGTTCTATTGCAGAGTACTGATTGGATTGCAGAAATAAGGGAGAAACAGGGGAGACAGGGATGAGATTCTGTCTCGCTCTGGCGGAAGAGTTTCCGCTCTGGCGGTCCCGCCCTGGTAGCATGATCCCTCCCTAGCGGCCCTGACGGGGTCAGTTTCCAGGACAACACTTCCTGGGGGTTCTCCCGGTTTCTAGATTTTTTCTTTGACTACCAGGGCCATAATTAAGCATTTAGGATAACCCTCTTAGCTAAGATAGGCGTTTTCCACCCCGAGATCAATACAGCGGTATACACACCAGAATCTTTTCCCACTTATTTACATAACAAGCATGCATATCCTAAAAATATGCCTATTAATCACACGACTTATAATCGGTTGCAAAACACATCAAGGGAACCTTTCATAACAACAAATTCCACTATTATGCAACAATAGCCCATTTTCTTACATCGTTCCCGACCAATCCTGACTACCTTGAAACCGGAGTTTCCCTACAGTCACAAGTCGTTCTTTTCCCGTACCCTCTTTATCAATGGTAATTCCATGCACAACTAACAGTTGCATTCCCTCTAATAAGTATATCATGTCACATGTCAAAAATTCATTTACGAATCACCTAATAATTTATCTCTAAACCTTTGCACATAACCAAGTGATGGCTCTCTCTGACAAGAAGTTGACGAAAACCCAA
Source organism: Solanum etuberosum (assembly GCA_029582245.1). NCBI lineage: Eukaryota > Viridiplantae > Streptophyta > Magnoliopsida > Solanales > Solanaceae > Solanum > Solanum etuberosum. The sequence goes on from JAJONR010006347.1 coordinate 35,467, forward strand.
GCAATCATAACTCACATAATTTCAAACATTAGGGCAAGTACACTGCACACATTGAAATCTAGATAGGCAACACTGTGCACATAATCACATCATAGCATTCAAGCAAGTACACTACACACACCAGCAGTTATTCAGACAACACCATGCACATAATCACAATTTCAAGCTACATCACACAGGCAAGTTAAATTTATTAACTTAATTTGCTTCATGGATGACCGTTAGACGATCATCCATGCATTTATATAGCCTCTAAGCCCAGATACAAATAGGAACCTTATCGGTTCCAATTTACCTTGCTTGTGTCCCTTCAGCCGCGACTACGGCATCTAGTTACCTTTGTTGAGATACCAATTGGACTCAACTCATACCACAAGCGACAACTCACACGGAAGGAGAGAAGAAATGGAATGACTTCCTAGAATGCTTCATAGCTTCCTAAAGATTAGATGTGGACGTCAACACACCAATCTGCATGAGTTTATTCCACATTTGCTCCTGTATTGGGAGACTGACAACCTGGGCTGTGATACCAATTTGTCACGATCCAACCCACCGGGCCGTGTGGGCACCTACTCTAACACCTAAGTAGGAGGACCCTTGATCCCCATACAGTTAAAAACATGCGGAAGATTAAGAAAACTGGAGATAAAAGGAAATTCATGAGATTTTTACATAAATAGGAGTTTAAAAAATCCCAAGTTAAATTTGTAAAATAAATAATCCCCCCAGGGATCTAGTTTAAATAGGTACAAGAGCTTCTAAGATTACAGGGTATAAATTAAAGTAACTAATTACACAGCTCCCACCACAGGGAAGGAAGAGTAGCAGCTGTTAGAAATTGTCTCCATCTTCACCTATGAAACATCACTGACCCTGCAACCAGACTATGCCAAATGGCATAGCAAGAGTAGTATCAGTACAAACAACACATACTGGTAGGGATTATCTGATGCAATCCAGATTGCCTCAAAGCCATCAGCGCACAACCAAGCTTGGGAACTTCAATGTATTGAAGGATTGCTTGTGAAGCTAGGGGTTCTTGAGTTTGTATTGAGGGAAAGGAGAGGTTCACATACGTGGAAGATAACTTGGGGAAGCGAATGGAGGGCAGTTGACAACACTGCCACTTTGGTGAGCAGGAGGCCAGTTGGCGCGTCGCCCAATGGCTTGGGTGATGACCCCAGCTCACCCAAAGTTCCAGAACCAAGCTTAGAGCGGGATCCTTCGCCGACCTTATGGGCGAGTCACCAAGTGCATTGGGCGAGTTTGACTTAGTTCGCCCATTGGTCATTTCGGGTCACTTTTGGGGCCTTTTGTGTAATAAAGTACTAAAACTATAAATAGGCAGTTTAAGGTCATTTTAGAGTTAGACTATTTTGAATATTGAAGATTGAAAACTCATGTATGAGTGTTGAGAGCTTGGTTAAGCTTTTGTTGAACTTTGTTTAGAAACGGGGGTTGCTTGGAGATTCAATTTTCTTGAGGTCTTCGTAAGAGATTTGGTGCTTGATTCGGATTAATCGATTGAGGTCTTTATGTTTAATATACCTCTAGGTTGCTTTTGATTTCCTTTTCTTGTGTCAATTATTTATCTTGATTAGGTGCCTGTTTAGGGATTGTAATAGGAGGTTTTAGGATTTGATACATTCTTTAGTTTCCAATTGTTCCTTCTCTTGTATCTCTTCTTCTATCCTTCTTTTATTTCCGCATTTTATCCATAATTCGTGGTGAAAATTACATCATTTGGGTTTTGTTGATTTGAGTTTTCTTTGAAGTTTCTAAGGTTGGATTAGTGTTCCCTAACCTTATTTGAGTCTAGGTCTGAGATTAGATGGGGTGTGGGTCACTATTGAAAAAACCACCATTGGAGATTGAAGAAGCTTGAAGAAGATACAAGTGGATTTTGAAATCTGTAGATTTTTGCAAGGAATTGAGAGTTAAAAAGTATTGGTTATTGTTCCCTATATCAAAGAGAGCTTGTATCTCAATTTTCGTTAAATTCCAAGCTAAAAATCTTGAGGGTTAATTTTTGGGCCTTCATCTTGTTCTTGAAGTTCTTGAAGAACAATCAAATCTTCAAGAGAAGGAACATTCAAAAAGGAAGAGTTTGATTGCAATAGAGAAGAAAGAGAAAGTGAATAAGTGTTTGTACAAGAGGGAATTTACAAAAAAGGGTAAATACTAAGTGAAAAAGTGTAGGGGGGACCACAGGAGTACAAATTCAGAGTTCTTCAGGAACAGGTGGTGGAGCATTAGGCGAGCTTGAATTTTCTCATCTAGCCCACTCGGCGCCTCACCCTTTGGGCAGGTTGGTCGCCGAGTTGGCCCTCAAACACTGGAACTTTCAGCGAGGTAGCTTGGCTCGCCAAGTCTAGTTGGCGCACCGCGGAACTTCCCTCCCCATCGTTGAGTTGCCTTTGCAGACTGTAAAGTTTGGCGATCCCATCTTCAAGTTGGCGAGCTTAACTTCACTTTTGGTGAAGAAAACATGTCATTTGGTGATCGAAAACTCATTTTACGCTCCTAATCTCAGGTTCTAATTTCCTAGTTTCATTTACTTGATTCTCAAACGTTCTCAAGATTCCTAAACTAATTTTCAACTGGTAATTGATCTACTTGTTGATTATTGGTTCTTGAATTCTCTTCTTTGTTAGTGCCTTTTCTTTTCGTGCTTTTATTTGTTTTACTTCGTAGTTAACTTTTTGATTCAAGTCCATTTTTGTTTTAATCGAGTGGTCTATTTTTCTTTAAACAAGAATCCATTCCGACCAAGAGTAGAAATTGACACCTTGTGATCAATCGTGTATAAGTAATCTTGAACATTAGCCGCGCCAATTTGAGAGGAAATCAAAGGTGTGTAAACACGAGTGATTGTGAGTTCATTTTACTAACGCTAATGTTGTTTGTTATTTTGTGAGTTGTCTTATTTCTAGGTACAATGGAAACCGGAGGAGAAACACAACCACCTACCGGAGGGGTTACCTTGGAATCGCTAATGGAGGCGATAATCAACATAGGAGGGAAATTGAACACTTTGAAGGGTAGTATGTCAAGGGTGGAAGATAGATTGATCATTATGGAAGGTCGGGTTAACTCTATTAACTCTACACCACAAGCTACTTTTCGTGCTCCCACAAGTGGGCACGACCACACTACTTCTCCTACTATCACACTGGGAACTCTCCACCAAGATTTGAACCCAACACTAATCAATCAAAACAAAGGTTATAAAGAGAAAACACCGAAAGGTGTTGAAGATGAGGAAAAAGACACATGTAAGGGTAGAAGAGTTGGAGTGCCCGATTGTTTGATGAGGAAGTCCACAAAGGATGAAGCTTGGCCCAGAGTAGGAGAGTTCACCCTACCAACGTATGTGGTAAGGCGCATTATGACTAGCAAGGCCATGAGTAACCAAAGTCAAAGAGAGAATATTTTCCATTCCAAGTGCCTCATCCAGGGTAATGTATATTCCTTGATCATTGATAGTTGAAGTTGTGAAAACATTGCTAGCACCGCTTTAGTGGATTTCTTGAAGCTTCCTACCACTAAGCTTGCTAAGCCTTACAAACTTCATTGGTTGAGTGAGAGTGAGGAATTAAGGGTGACCAGACAAGTGTTGATCAAGTTCCAAATTGGTAAATACCAAGATACGGTCCTATGTGATGTGATCCCAATGAAATCTTGTCATGTACTACTCGAAAGACCTTGGCAACATGGTCGTTCGACAAAACATGATGGGAGAACAAACACCTATTCACTTGTGTCGAATGGATGTAATTATATCCTTCATCCCAAGTCAACATCTCAAGTCAATAATATCTATCAAAAGATGGATGAGTTGAGGAATAAAAGGAAGAAGGATGAGGGACATGTGGAGGTCAAAGGCCAAAAGGAGGAAGAAATGAGGAAGTAGAAAGGAAAATCCCAAGTATTATTGGTTGAGTATGAAGAGATAAGGGAGGACGTGGAGTCCCAAAGTTCATTGATCCCTATCACACCTAGGGATCATGTGTTGCAAGCTAACCCCTCTAATTCTTATCCTCCCCAGTCTATTTCCTTTCTTTTGTAGGATTCTAATGAAGCCCTTTTAATGGGACTGCCAAGTGGAGTGCCCCCTCTCCGGGGTATTGAGCACCAAATTGACTTCGTGCCGGCCTCGCAATGGCCAAACAAACCGGCTGATCGAACTAATATGAAAGATATCAAAGAGCTACAAAGGAAAGTTAAGGAACTCCTCAACAAGGGCTATGTGGGAGAAAGTACAAGTCTGTGCGCTGTCCTGGTTCTATTGGTTCCAAGGAAAGAGGGAGCATGGCACATGTTTGTTGATTGTCGGGCCATCAACAAAATCATCGTAAGGTATCGTCACCCTATCCCTAGATTAGATTACATGATTGATCGTAAGGTGTCATCGCCCTATCCCTAGATTAGATTACATGATTGATGAGCTCAATGGTTATTGTGTGTTTTCCAAGATGGTTCATTTCTTTCCATGCCATGAATGTGATGATG
>JAJONR010006348.1:0-43259 GCA_029582245.1 Solanum etuberosum
TATGGCGAGTTGAATATATTCTTTTTATTCAGTTTTTAAGCTTTTGTATGCTTGAGTTAGTCTTCCGCTTGTAGTCAGCCAGGATGAGGGTTCGCTTGGGGACCAGCAATGGTTCTCGAGTGCTGGTCACGTCCAGGGTGTAGGCTCGGGTCGTGACATCTACAATACACAGCTCACAAGGCCCAATATACACAGTTCAATCTTCACAATTCAACAATCAAACAAATCAAATAAGTCAATCTCAATGTCAAGTAGTTCAGTTACACGCACAAGTACATCAATCACAATTAACAAGTAAGTCACGTATAAGCATCAAAAGTATCAAGTCACAATGATCAATATCTCATCGGAACCATTTCCCATCGGCACAATATCACTAGCAGGAACCATTTTCCATCGGCTTTATATCAAATCACTAACCGAAACCATTTCCTATCGGGTTTATATCACTATCCGAAACCATTTTCCGTCGGCTTTATACCACTAGCCGTAACCATTTTCCACCGGCTTTATATTAAATCACTAGCCAAAATTATTTCCCATCGACTTTATAAACACTTACACGAAATGACCTCGGCATCACAACACTACAAAAATTTCGGCATCACAAATCATCACATGTCTCATCACAGTGTTCACAATAAATGCATACAAGCAATATCACACCACACAGAAGAGACGACAATTCACACAATTCAAGTCCACATTCATGCATTTAAGCATTTCATTAATCAATCGATCAACAAGAGTCACAATAAGGCAATTCACATCATCATGTTCATCACATAACCTTTTTCATTTCCACTCCCTTTTTATTCATTTAGATGTATCAAGTGGACAATTAAACCCTTCACCTCATCCACATTACTCCTAACACACAAGCAACGAAGGAAGTACAGGAATTCTACTAGAATACAAAGTTTAGGATATCACCTGCCTTAAATCAATCAATATCACTCCAAGAGTTGAGTCTTCCCCCCGAATCGCTTCCAAAGCCACAAAATTTATGCACAAGCAAGTATTCACAATAAATTTCTGGAAACAACAATACCCACATCAATCCTCTTGAAAAGTGGGTCAATAAATACAAAATCCAATTCCAAAATAAGGTTTGAATCTAAAATTTAATACTTGAAAACATTACTCAAGTCTTTAAGAACTCATTAGGGAAAATCATTTCGAAAAAAGACTTAAAATCACTTCAAAATCACAATTTTACTAAGTTCTTGGGTTCTTGAAGATAACCCCAAATTTCTCATTTCAAAAGCTTGATTTGAACACATAAATCCATAAATAATAATGGGTAATTGAAGTTTTAGAGTTAAAAATCGTTACCCAAAAGATTTTCCTCAAAAATATGATCAAAATCGTCACCCTAAAGCTCCCAAAGCTCAAAAATGGTGAAATGAGGCTTAATCCCCAAAATGGCAGGTCAAAAACTCTCTTTGATGTCGCAAAAGCGACCAGGGGTTCGCTTCGCAAACGCAAAGCCTCCTACGCTTAAGCGACAAGCCCTTCGCTTAAGCACATGTCGCTTAAGCGATAGGGCCTTCGCAAAAGTGAGGTCTGCTGCACCAGAAAATACAGCCAAAATTTAAAACATCGAAAGGACCTTCGAGATTCATTCAGAACCCCGTACACACAAAACACTTATAAAATTCAATTATAATCAATGTTTCAGACTCAATGAAATTGTCAAAATACGAATCTGAGGTCTCCTTGACCCTATAACCGTGAAAATCACAAGAAACTAAGTCACGCCTAAAAAGACTAAAACAAGATAGGGACCTCTCGAAAATTAACCAAGACCTCACCCAGGCCTAAAATCATTCTCCGAATCCAGCGGAACTCTTAGAATTTCGATCTGAGCATTCGAACCCTGAAAGTTGACCAAAGTCACCCCAAAGGCTAAAATTCCACAATTTCACAACTTAGGACCTCAAGTCCTCACAAAGATCCGGAATTAAAAAACTGACAACTCTCACAGATTAGATTTCACATTTTGAGACTGATTGAATCGACCGAATCCAATTCCGACTCCCAAAACTCCTAAAGACACGGAAAACCATTTTTTAACAACTTATCCTTTCAAACTCAAAACTTACCAAATTCTCAATTTTTAACTCAAAGTTCAAAATCAACTTTTCAAAACTCACTCATAGAAGACTCGGGATCAATATCGGGAGGGAAAAATGAAAAAATCATGAAACTTTTCAAAAATGACCGACTGGACCATTACACGAAAGGAGTTGGTGGCCCTAGTGCAGGGCCTTTTTGTATTAGAAATGATGAAGGAAATTTGATACATACTAAGTCTTTTGGTTTGGGAGAAACTGCGGTTATAATGCCTAAGATAGTGGTTTTGGGAAGAGGACTGGAGTATTGTATACTACATCAATACTTACCAGTAATATTGGGGAGTAATATTGGAGACTGACTCATTAATGCTCGAAAAAGTTTTGAATGAAATTTGGGAGGTTCGTTGGAGCAATCTAGTGAAAGTGAAAAGGATTAATGGTTTGACAATTAATGTTAATGCAAGAGTGAAACATATCCTAAGGGAAGACAACACTCTTGCAGATTATTTAGCTAACTAACTTTTTCTTTTTGCAGGAACAACAAATATCATTTATTCAGATTTTCAAGATTAACCAGCAAAAGGAAAAACAACAGTACACCTAGATGAAACACAAATACCCAATCTTAAAATTAGAAATATCCAAAACATGAATTTTGATACACAAACATAATTGAGACAAACAAGAATAATCAGGCATGAATGACAGAGAAATATAAAAAAACGATGGCAGTACTCACATACTTGCATGTGTGGATATAATTATATTAGACTGTTTATGCCGAGATAGAACTCATATGTGACCTCCTTATGCAATGGTATCAACCTATTTGGAGGCTCAACCTGTAGAAAAGGTCATGGATGAATTAAATCAAAGTATAACATTGCATAAAAATGATAAAGAAGAGAGTTTTGTTCACTTAACTTCATTTTGTGGTATAAATCTGATCAATTAGAGTTGAAGAAGTCTTCAAAGGACCTGATTTCACGATACTTGTGAGAGTTTTTGAGTGTCTTTAGTGAAATCTGTCCAAATTCGAATCAATTTCAATCTATGTCTATATATAGAAAGTCTTTGAACTATCTTCTATCCTCTTCTCACTGTTACCATCATAAGATAGGTCGATTTCTCCAATCATGGAGCAGCTTGGAGTCTACGAAGATTCAGTTTATTGGAAATGGTCCAGAGCTTTGTGTCATTTCTTTTTCTAATTTTTCTTTTGATTTATTTGTTTCCTATTTCTTTTTCTGGGTTGGGCTATTTTTGGGCTTATTCCCTTGTAAAACTTACAGAATCTCATACATTTAGGGGTTAATTACATCCTATCCTGAAAGTTTTCTTAATTATAAAAATCTCAAATTTTTCATTGCTCTCGGATGCATTCCTTAGTTGTCCGATACATTACAAATGATACATTACTTAATAGGAGAGATGTATCTGAGAAGGGATAAGGATATATCCAAGAGGGGAGAACGTATCCGAGATGGGATAGGGATATATCCGAGAGTGAATAGAGATGTATATGAGAGAGGATTTTAAGTAATAATTTTTTTAAAGATTATGACATCTTAAGTTATGTTTTTATGTAATTTTTCCTTATAAATATTGAACCTCTTTTATTTCTAATAAAATCAACTTTGGCTTATAAAAAAATTCTTAAAAAAGAAGAACATCATGATAGATTTATTCTAACAAAAAAATAAAGTAATAAGTACAAGAAAAGAAAAAAGAAACAACTTCACCAACCAAGAAGAGCAAAGCAGCCTCCAACAACAATTAGGCTTCTTCCTCTAATTTTACCAACCCTCTCCCATTTCTCTATATAAAATATTTATTCCATCGCCCAAATGAAGATCCATCGTCCACTTGAAAGCCCAACTTTGAAATTGCTTATAGAACCCACCAAATGACTGCTGCTTCATCTTCTTCTCTACTGGGTTCATCAAGAATTGGTTCAAGACCCACCATTTCTGGACTTCATTCAGATTCACTCAACCCCAGATCAATCTCCTTCTCTTCTACCCTCCAAGGTCTCTCTCTCAGGTAACTTTATCTATTCCCTTGTTGTTTTCTTGGTTGTTAATTGTAATTACCTCAAAGAATTTTGAATTGTTAACAAAATATTGAAGTTGGTGGATTAGTTTTTATTGAGTTGGAGGAATCTTATTGTTAGGATGTCTTATGGACTTGAGAAAATGCTTGGGAAGGTGAAAGTTTTGATTTTTATGCAGTAGAGGTTCGATCTTTAGGGAGGAGGAAGGGGATAGGAAGTCACAGTTAGAAGGTTATTTCTTTGAACATGTAGATATCATACTGGGGTTGGTTCAAAAATTTTAATGTTGTATTCATATACTTTTTAAAAGTGTGTTCAATCCCCAAAATGACGTCAATTGCTTTGGAGTTGCAGTCAATGTGTAATAACCCAGACAAATCAATAAACTAACTGATTATATTGGCTTTAACTAAACAGAATTACAAGCCACTAATAGCAATGAAACAGTAGAACAAAGTTTGAATGAAATAGAGAGGAGTTGAGAAGAGAAATACAGCAGAAAGATAGATGAGATAGCAGAATCCCGATACACAAGAATAGCCTAGTTTCTTATGACTCCTGATAGCTACTTGTATACTTTGCACATGTAGATACCATACTGGGGTTTTAAAAATTTTAATCTTGTATTCATCTCTTTTTAAAAGAGTGTTCAATCCCCCAAAATGACGTCCATTGCTTCAGAGTTGGAGTCTATGTATCGTCTTGACTTTTCTGGGAAGAAATGTGTATCACAGGATTCACAAAGTAATTAAGCTGGTTCTCCGACTAGAGGATCTATTCCAACGTTGTTTAAAGATCTGTAGCTGGAGGTAGAAATATCCATAGTGTATGAAAAGAACAGAGAATGGATGATCATGAAAACTAAACTAGGAGGGTACTTAAAAAGATTTGTGCAGCACTCCAGCATTTGCTGCAGAGTTGTAGCATTGAGGAATTAGTCTTGGTGGAGAGAAAATGCTAAGAGTGAAAAAAATCGGAGAAGAAAATTTTATATTGTTATTGATTTTTATGTTGATCACCGTTAATTGTTTCTGCTCTTTAAAGAGCTAGCTTGTATGAAATTAATAAGGGAAAAAAAGTATGAGGTCCACATGACAAAAGAAGGGTCTGTTAGAAAAGGAAGGAAAAGTTAACAGAAGGATGATTTTGGTGAAGTTTGGAAAACTTAAAGGATGTTGCTGGTTAAGTAGGATAGCATAAGGATGTAATGGAAGTTAGGGTGAAATAATAGGGATGATTTTGGTCAAAATCTCTTATAGTAATTGACAATCTATGAAACCTTGGGCCACAAAACTAATTAATGTCATCACTGTTATTAGTTTTCTAATTAATAGTTAGTGGCTAAGAAAGAAGATAATGCTACAGAGAGAGCCACTGCTAGAATCTTAAGTACAATCATATTTGGATAAAGAATCTTAGCATAATCATTTTTTGATAAAGAATCTTAAGCATAATCATTTTCTGACAAAGAACCTTAAGTATAATCCTTTTTTGGTAAAGATCTTAAGTATGGTTATTTTTTGATAAAGAATTGCAAGTATAACCAATTAACCATTATTAAATGATGGTGACGTATGTGTAATCTTTCATCTTTCTTCTTATTTATTGGGACGACAAGCCTTCTCTTTTCCTTTTGTTCTCTCACTATTGTTTTTCTGATCTATTGTGTTAGTTTTTTTTTTTTTTTTTGACATTCAATCTTTAGCTAGCCTGGTTCTGCTTATAAAATGTTTCCAATTGCAAAGATAGTGTCTCCCTGTCAATTTTGGTGTATTACCTGATTTTCATTCTAGGCCATCCCAAGAAGGTTAACATTTTAACCGTAAGTGAGAAAAGTTGTGATATTGAGATGTGTGAATGAACATGTAAATGCGATTTGCTACTTTTAGTATTTGAACTTATTATTACTAGTCAAGAAAAGAAAGGGGAAAAGGAAAGAAAGAGAGCTTGAAGAGATATCATTTTTATAGAAAGGTAACACGAGCTTGAGGAGAAATCTTTTCACTGTTTTTATCCCCTCTCTGACAAAGACATAAAAACATGGACTTTCCTATATTTGCTGTTCTCTAATAACATGACATAGGGGATGTATCATTGAACCATGATAAGCATTCTGTAAAAAATACTCCTCCTATATGTTTTTGCTGAATCAGAATATTTGTTTATATATGTCTGGCAGATCTTCAGGGTCAAAGAGACAGCTATACTCACGTGGAACAGGTTCAGTTGTCATAGCACAGAACATGGACAGAGTTGAGGTTGATCTCTCTCTCAGCCCCAGGGTAAATTCAGTAAAGCCTTCAAAAACGGTTGCTATAAATGATCAGGCTACTGCCCTCGTGCAAGCTGGTGTACCTGTTATTAGATTAGCAGCTGGTGAACCTGATTTTGATACTCCAGCCCCAATTGCAGAGGTAATATTTCGTAATCACGTAACCTGATCTGTACCTATTCTGAGGAAATTAATGTTCTACTCTTTTCTCTATTTACTAAATTAGTCTCACTTATTCAGGCTGGCATAAATGCAATTCGTGAAGGTCATACCAGGTATACACCAAATGCAGGTACAATGGAACTTCGATCGGCTATTTGTCATAAATTAAAAGGTACTAATTTCTCTAGTTTATGTTCATCACACAGGTTTTTGTTTCTGTTTGCTTTTCTGATCTAATTTCTTGATGTAGAGGAGAACGGGCTATCATACACTCCTGATCAGATTGTGGTAAGCAATGGGGCAAAACAAAGTATTGTTCAGGCAGTGCTTGCAGTTTGTTCTCCAGGGGATGAGGTAGGTAACTCTACACATCCAAGGTCTATTAACTTTCCACATAATTGTCATTTCCATGTTGAATTGTTATAACATGTCTTCTTTATAATTTTTTTGTTATAACGGGTCTTCCCACAATTTCACTTTGGTGGTGAATGACTTAAAAAGTTGACAACTGTTTGATTTTTTAAGCAACGCCTCTTTTTCTTTTGGCACTCATTGTTTGGATACAAAATTTTAAAGAGTTTTGTTTTCATAAAAGGAAGTGCCAGCATATTTCACCTTTTCTCTATTGTTTAATCTCTTGGTAGAAAAATACTATAGCTGGTTTAATTGTGACGGGAAATATAATGTTATAGTACCATTACTTAAATCAGTTTGCTGCATTCCTCCCCTTCCCCCTGAAAAGAGAACTTTCATTTTGGTGAAGTATCTACCGTTTGTCTTCTCTCTATCTTAAAGTATCAGATGCAGGGGATAAGGTTTGATACTCTTTAGTTTTTCCTCCTCGAATATGGATGTTAAGCAGTGGAATTTTACAATAGAAATCACTCAATTAGTATTGCCATAGTGACAGTTTATGTACTGAAGATTATTTGTTAGCTCTGAGATATAAGTACTTCACTTCTGAAGTTTGTTGGCTTATTAACCCACATACACGGCACAGGTTCTTATTCCAGCTCCCTATTGGGTGAGTTACCCTGAAATGGCAAGGATGGCAGATGCAACGCCTGTGATTCTTCCGACCAGCATATCTGAAGATTTTCTATTAGATCCAAAGCTTCTTGAATCTAAACTGACTGAAAAGTCAAGACTTCTGATTCTTTGTTCTCCATCCAACCCAACAGGGTCTGTTTACCCTCGGAAATTGCTTGAGGAGATTGCTGAGATTGTGGCTAGGCATCCGAGGCTTCTTGTAGGTTCATCATATCTAACTCGTCCTGAATATGATCCCAATCTGTTCTTTGAATCTGAGCTACCCCCTTCCCGCCCCACAAAAAATGCTTTCTGGTCTGCAGGTGATATCAGATGAAATTTACGAACACATTATTTATGCACCAGCAACTCATACCAGCTTTGCATCTTTGCCTGGTATGTGGGATAGGACTCTCACTGTAAATGGTTTCTCTAAGGTAATGCAGCTCTTATTGTATGAAAATTATAATTCCTTAGTTCTTCCTTGGCTCCTTGCGGTTGAATTCCTTGGCAATGACTATTTCTTTTACATAGATTGGAATATATATCTGGAGGTGTGCCTTATAATATATGCATTCTTGTAGGCCTTTGCAATGACTGGTTGGAGACTTGGCTATATTGCTGGTCCTAAACACTTTATTTCTGCATGTAATAAGTTACAGAGCCAGGTAATATCTTTTGTTCTTAATAAGTTTATCGACTTAAATGAATGTGGTATTTTTCCTTCGGAACTCTTATTAACAAGTTAACTGGTCTGGAAACTGAGTTTCATTATTGGATTTTGTTTAACATGATTGACAAAACCAGTTTTCATCCGACCATACTTATTGGGGTGTGTCTAATGTGTCCATTGAAGTACTTTCCTTGAATGTGGTCTTTTATTTGGCCAGAATTTAACCTATTCACTATAGACCATGGAAAATAGTAAAAGACGTGTTCACTGTCTAAATAACAGTCTTCATATTATCCAGTGTCTATTTCCCCCTATGTGAGAGTTCACTTCTAAATCTATTTCTCTGCTGTTGCAGTTCACATCAGGTGCAAGTAGCATCTCCCAAAAAGCAGCTGTGGCTGCTTTGGGACTGGGCTATGCTGGTGGAGAAGAAGTTGCAACTATGTTAAAAGCATTTCGTGAGCGGCGAGATTTCCTTGTCAAGAGCTTTGGGGAAATTGATGGTGTCAAAATTTCAGAGCCTCGGGTAACAGTCCAGTTGTATGAATTATGAGTGTACTTAATAGTAAAGTTTCTTGATGGACGACTTGAAAAGTAGAGAAACAGGATTATGTGCATCGAGTAGTTGTAAACTCTGCTCACTTATTTCCTTTTGCACTCTTACCCCTGATATATTGAGCCCAAACTTCCTGTTTTCTTTTGCAGGGAGCATTTTATTTATTTATTGATTTAAGCTCTTATTACGGAGTAGAGGCTGATGGATTTGGCACCGTCAACAACTCAGAATCTCTTTGCCGATATTTGCTGGATAAAGCTCAAGTAAGATTCTTCATTTTTTGAACTTTAATAAGCATAATTACAAAATGACAGATGTGCAGGATGTTTAGTTACCTATAGGACCAAAGTTGCTTGCACTAAAAATAATTTCAAGGATACACCTCAAGACCTTTATTCAGAAAATATGGATACTGCAGCTTTCAAACAACTCTTAATACTGACCATGTGAGCGTTATCTACTTGAGCATCTAACCTGTGGATTCTGCAGAAAAGCTTTCCATCTTAACTATGTCATTCTCGATTGTTAGGCAAATATAATCTGGTCAAAATCCAGAAAGACAATTCTAGAAAAATCTGACAGCTGAGCATTAGGTTCTTGCTAGGGGCGGAACTACGGGGTTCATCGTTAGACAGTTACACTGTACATATAAGGTCAATTCATTTATGAGTGTATAGATATTAAGTTTTGAATCCCCTTAACATAATATGAACTTTAGCTCAGCAGCTGAAGGTCTTAATGTTTAGCCCATTGTTGCAGATTCGATTCTCGCTAGAGAGATATTCTTTCTACTTTTTTGAATAAAGGGGGGCAGCCCAGTGCACTAAAAGCTCCCGCTATGCACAGGGTCCGGGGAAGCGCCCGACCACGAGGGCCTTATTGTATGCAACCTTACCTTGCATTTCTGCAAGAGGTTGTTTTCAAGGCTTGAACCCGTGTCCTCCTGGTCACATGGCAGCAACTTTACCTGTTACTCCAAGGCTCCCCTTCTTTTTACTTTTTATGAATTCATTGTCAAAAAGTTCTAGGTGCGCCCCTGCTCCTTGCCGCTCATTTCTTTTCTCCATGCCCTAATGCATGTGCCTCACTCTTTTACCTTAAACAGGTTGCACTTGTCCCCGGGGATGCATTTGGGGATGACACATGTATCCGTATCTCCTATGCAGCATCGCTTTCGACCTTGCAGGCAGCTGTGGAGAGAATCAAGAAAGCATTGGTTACTCTCAAACCTCCTGTCCCAGTGTAAAACACGCATCAGTAATGTTTGCTTATTTGGGTTCTGCTACAGCCAAACATGCATAAATAATGTGTAGTCTGACCCAACCCTCCATGTTCTCTCATTATATGTACACTGAAATTGTTAATTTGTGTGCAATTTCTTGGTTGATGATTGAAACTGAAAATAATTGAGTGTGACATTTATCTCTAAAATTATGAGTCAGTGATGTAGACTAGTCACAATTTCGCCCTTCAACTATTAATTTGTACTTAACTAGGCCCTTTGTATGTAATTGGAAAAAATGTCGTCGCCCTTAAACGTGTTAGATATGTTCTTAAGTTTCAACCCTATAGCTATCTAATTCTGTTCATGCTGGGGCAGTATAATGCCCGAAGGTTCCTTACCAGCAGAGGCGTACCGATGTGGCAAGGAAGGGGTCACGTCTACCCATTAACTTCGAGAACAATTCTCATTCTATATATATAGTACTCCCTTTGTTCCTTTGAGCTTTTCAAAAGTCAAATTGACTAATTTTCAAAATTAAATTATATTACATTAATTTGATGATTTAAAATAAAATTTTAGATATTCAAAAACTATATGGAAAGTACTATAAATTGCAACATTTTTCATATCAATATGATATGAAAAAATACGTCTTAAAATGTTTGTCGAAATTATATATATAACTTGGGATATGAACATTTATTTTACTAGGCACCTGGGGCCTGGCGTATTGCTCGAAATCGCAGCTTGGCTCCTCTCTTGAAGGACCTAAATTCGAATCTCATTTCATGCTTACACTCATTTTTTTCCCATTTAAAAAATCTTATATTTTTTTTTGCATAAAACGCATGGGTGACAAGTTTTAAACACTCGATCTCAGGGGTGAAAAATGTACATTAATTCAAATTTCAGTGTGTGTATAATAAACATTATCGAACGAAGTGAAATTATGTGACATGCTTTAATTAATATGCATTTGCTCTTTGTGGTTCACCCCTCACCGTTAAATTTTGACTCCACCTCTATTTACTAGTTTTTTTTTTTTTAAATTCATAAGACTTGAACTTGAGACCCTTGATTAAGAGTTGACAAATCCTATCCAATCCCACGGCCTTCGTGGTGTGACATGGAAGTTCAATTGACAACATCTCATTTGATAGCTCTAATTTATTATATTTCATATATTGATGAATTTATTTATTATATCTCATATTTCGTTAAAGGAAGTAGTTTATGAATTATGAAAAACTAGTAAGAAGTGTGGCCCTCAGTAACCCCTTTTAAAAAATGATGAACAACTTTTTATTTTTTAGTTCAAAATTCTTTTGTAAAAAAATTCAAAATATGAGGGCCAAGACCTTATTGTTCGTTAGTAATAACTCATACATATATCAAACGATAAATAATTTAAGCATCAATTATTTTAATAATAATCTTCAACTTTACACTTTGATGTTTTTATTCTTTAGTTATTTATTAACCATTTTAGTTATATGAATATAACAATGTCAAACATGAAATGAGTATTTTTTTTTTTATCGGACATCATTTCAAAAAGAAAGGCACAATATTTCCAAGATAATGGGAGGAACAAAATATTAAAATATAAAAGATTTGATTCACAATTAAATTTTAGGAAAATGACATAATAAGATGAATATGTCTACTAAAAGAAAACTAAATGAAAAACATTTATAAATACATAAAGAATTTTATCTTTGTCATGTCAAATTGAGTTCCTTGAAATGTCATCTAAGCCCAAATTAACTTATTGGAAACACTGAGGACAAGAAATATAGAAAAAATATAAATTTAAACACTTCTAAGATTTAAATAAAATAAATAGAAAATTTATGGTTGCAATAGTTAATGCACTCTTAATTAGTAACACCATTCTTTTCTTAATTTGTAATAACTTTTGTGTTTCTAATTAAACTATATTTAAAGAAATTCATTAAAGAGTTTGAGTTTTTAAAATATGTTGAATGAACAAAATTAAAGGAAGAAAAATATTCTATCTATTTTTATTAGTTATCAACATTATTAAAATGATTGTCCCAAAATATTTATCATTAGCAAAATCAAATTAAAATTAATTTATTTTTCATTTTGCCTTTAAAATTAATTATTTAGTAAAATAATTCTTCTTGTTTATGATTTCTTAAAAAATTTGTAAAAGAGAAATGTGACAACTAATACAGAATGAATGGAATAAACAATATCAACAAAAAGATTATTAGACAACTCACCTTAGACATTTTTATTAAAATGAAGGAAATGAATGGAAAAAACAAAACAAAATGAAGATCATCATATATTAAAAATATAATTGAAAATGAACCCTTGTATTAATTTGATTACAAAATATTTAAAACAATTTCATATAAATAATAGACTAAATAATATATTTTATTTATCTAAATTATCCAATATTTTATTTTTGTGCAAATCTTGTCAAATTAAATGTTATAGTTAATCACAGTTAATATCATTTTTGTATTTTTACAACTAATTAACCACTATATTAATTACAATAATAATCTTGGTACCATATTTCATAATTAAACATAAATATATATGAAATTGATAAATTAAGAATTGAATGACATGAAACGAATGATGGAACAATATAAATAAAAAAAAGACATACTAATAGAAAGAAAATAAGGTAAACAATACATACTTCTCCTAATTGGTTTCGCTTGACAAATAACTTTGCAGTTTTCGTTAGATTCTTAAATTTTCAAAACAATAAAATTAACGACTTGAAATTCTAATTGCCACTAATATTGTTTTTCAAAAGGACAACATCAAAAATTATTTTTCAACATAAATTTGACAAAAATATTTCAGTTAATTTTGCTTTTATGACTATTTTAATTTTTGTTTCATTCTTTTTCTCTAACACAAATTTTTACTCTCAAAATGGAAGAAAAGGAAAATGAAAAGAAGAGGAAAAATTTCACGAAATATTGATTTTCTAATTTGTCAAACCTGATGTTAATAGAGAAAAAAACAATCAAAAAAATCAATCACCTCTATTTCAAAATTATGCAACTATACATATAGTCAAGAAATCACTAAGAAAAGAAGAAAAAGTTTACTGAATGTCGATAGTTGATCTCTTATTCTTTCAAACACTTGATGTTAGAAGAAAAAAAAAAGAACAATCAAGAAAATAAATCACTCATATTTCATAATCATGCAAATAACATATAATTAAAAAAAAATATAAATAATAATTCACAAATTATCAAATAGTAAGATTAAACATATAGTCAAGAAATCACTAAGAAAAAAAGAAAAAAATTTACCGAATATCGATAGTTGATATCTTATTTTGTCAGACACCTGATGTTACAAAAAGAAACAATTAAGAAAATCAATCACTTCTATTTTATAATCATGCAAATAAATATAATATAAAAAATCATATAAATAATACTCCACAAATTATCAAATTGTAAGACTCAAATTCAAGCATTCAAAAGTAGTAGCAAGTAGGATGCTTGAAAGGTATTCAGCATTGGTTGTGATGCGAATAAATAGTGATTCTAGCTATTTATCATTGATTTTATTGGGTTAAATTTGAGAAATAAATACACAATAACTACCTATCATTATTGATTGTTGTGCCTCTTCATATTCTTCTTAAATTCTCCATTTAACTACCATAGGTCACATCATATATAAATTAAATTGTCTATTCTCTTTAATTACTTTCATCTTGACCCTTAGTCTTCATCTGTTTATTGTTACAATATTATATAGGGAATTTTAATTTTAATTACTAAAGCAAATTAAAATGAATCAAATTAACGGAATGGTTTTAGAGAAAAATGAAAAGGGGGAAGTTTTTTTAAAAGGAGGAAAAAAATTTAAATCATAAAAAGGTGTTATATCACCTTATATATATATAACTTTATATTATACGTAGATATAGATTAAAAGAAAAAATTTGAAAAGTGTAATTCATGGATAATTATTCATTGTAAAAAGTTAAATAATAAAGAGAAAAATGTTTAAAATATGTTGTCATTTTATAATTAAAATAAGGTTAAAAAAAGAGGGAATAAATAAAAAAAATTATTAAGAATAGAAATTAGAGAGGTGAAAGTTATCAATAATTACTTGGCATGTGAGGAGTCTTTGTTGTAAATATTCATCAATTAATTAAATATTTATTTGGAATAAATTAAGTAATTCACTTTAACTATAAAATAATTAATTTAATTTAGAAAAAAGCCAAAAAAAAGAGAGAAAAAAGACAAAATGTAAATGGAAATCATAGAGAGATGTCAAATCACCTAGTCTATGTTTCTCCTTTATATTATATATATATATATATAGATTTAAACATAATTTAACGGATCAAAAAAAGTTAACGTGTGATATGGTACCATGTGAGCATGCGTTGCCAACTTTTTCTGTTAACTAACGTAAGGGAACAGGGAATTACTCATCTTGTTGGACTTCCTTTTGTTTCAATTTCTCATTAATTAATAAAAGAAAAATAAGTATTTTAATATTTTTAAACCCCCAAAAAGGCAATAGTAATTGCATGTTTTTTTATATTACTATTCAAAACGTGTAATTCTATTTATTATGTTCATCTTGAGTCCAATGTAAAGTTGTACTTTCTCGAGTTAAAACTTATTTAGCCTAACTAATATTTTTAACTTTTTAGAACTACTTTTATAAAGTTGTACTTTCTTTATACTACTTCTTCCGCGTTTCAATTGATATGACATAGTTTGAACTGAAGAAAGAGTTTAATAAATAAATGAAGATTTTTGAAATTTATGATATAAAACATGACATAACAGTTGTGTGTGGCTATAAAACTGTTGAAACTTATGATCTTAAACATGTCATAACATTTGTGCGATAAAGAAATTAAACTTCTCATTAAGAATAAAATAAGAAGTGTAAAATTAACAATACGATACGATACATTATGAAATAATACGTAACAACTAATATCAGGTTGACAATACCATTGAGAGTAGGAGAGGGAATGTTACCTATCTAACTGGAATTCCCTTTAAAAGGATATCATCAAGTAGAAGCTAAGGACAACTTTGTATAAACACCAAAACTTAGTCTAACTTGATTTACAATACAATCTACCAATTAATGTCTCTCATACACATGAAAGAATATTCTTCAATCTTTACATTCTTTGATTATTATTTTTTCATATATATATAACAGAAATGGACCATCATTTCCATCACTTCATCAAATAACAAACTATCTTACAACTTGTTGACCCCCTAAAAGGAAAAAAAAAAATGGCAACTCCTAACATTTCAATCAACAAAAGGTCCTCAGAGATTGTGTTTTTTGACTTGGAAACAAACGTTCCATCGAAACCTGGACAGAAATTTTGGGTGTTGGAGTTTGGTGCAATGGTAGTTTGTTCAAGAAAGCTTGTTGAACTTGAGAGCTACTGCACCCTTATTAGGCCAGGGGACTTGTCAGTTGTTGGATTAAAGTCAGGGAGAGTCGATGGTATTACGCGAAAAGCAGTTGCTGATGCACCTTCATTTGAACAAGTTGCACAAAAGATCTTCAACATTTTGGATGGTAGGATTTGGGCAGGTCATAACATACAGAGATTTGATTGTGTTCGTATTAAAGCTGCTTTCGCTGAAATTGGTTGCCCTGCACCTGTGCCTGTTGGAATTATCGATTCCTTAGGTGTTTTATCTGAGAAATTTGGTAAAAGAGCTGGAAACATGAAGGTATATCATGTACATTTCACTCAATATAAAGTTCAATTTTGACTATTGCTTGTTAAATTATTCGTTATTGTAGATGGCTTCGTTAGCAGCTTACTTTGCTCTCGGGGAGCAAAAACACAGGTTAGACTCAAAAGGTTAAACTTCATGGTAAAAAAATTATGAAAATGGATCCTAATTTGGATTGTTTAACGTGAATGGCAGGAGCTTAGACGATGTTCGGATGAATTTGGAAGTCCTAAAACATTGTGCAACAGTTCTATTTCTTGTATGTTTTGTAACTTATCTTATCGTGGCAAAACTATTTCCAAGTTTGATTATATTTTGTTTAATCGCGATTCATTTCTACTGTTAGGAATCAAGTCTACCAGATTTGTCAATTGGGAACTGTCAAGGCACATCCAGCATTACTACAAGAAGTAGAAGCCAAGTGGTATGTATGCATATTGATCAAAACACACGACCTTTTATGTGATCAAGAAAAGAAAACTTATATGAGGTTATTTTTTTTTTTCTTATCAGCAAAATATTCCAAGTTCTCCGATCGATAAGTGGCAGAGTAGTCCTTCCTCAATAACAACAAGGAGTAGTAGCAGAGGGAAATTTCCGTGCAGAGAAGAAACAAGCCGGAAATCTCCTCCATCGACAAGTGCTATTGGATATCAAAGAACTGTTCCTTATGCAAGACAAAGCTTAGGAAAGGTTGATTTTTCGTTAACTCTTTACTATATGCATGATGGTATTAGTTCATTTTCTGACTTTGGATTTTGGAATTATTGGACTATTCATTAGGTGACTGCAGGTGTGAGGAACTTGTTGTGTAAAGCTCAAAACAAGCCTCTGAATACTTTACTAAAGCATTCGCAGACTCTCTTCCGATGAACAAGAAGAGTCGATCCTTCTCTCATTTATTGGAATTCAAGCATAAGGGGTGCATATATACCTACAAGTTAACTTTCTTGGAAAATGCCTGGAGGAGTTTTTTTGGTCCCCTATGTGCCTGTTGATGGAAAATTCACTTGGTTCTAAGTTAACGAATCTGTATTCTTTGGTTACTGATTCTTCAAGTTGTGGAGTTCTCTGTAAATGTTTGTACCTCTCAATGAATAAATTTCAGCTGATATTCTTTGATTCGAGCCAAGTGAAAAGCTAGCTAACATTCTAAAGAGCGTTAAACTGGCATTAGATGTATGTAACTGAACCCCAATGTACGCGAAATTGACTCAGATATATAACAGATTGAAACTTCAAACATACACATGTTATAACATGATATGATAATGTTCAATTCAAGCTAGATTGAACGCCACCACTTAATTTGTTCTTACAATGACATGGAGCAATAATACTGTTAGCTCCTTTTTATTATTGTCCTCTTGAATATATACACACAAAAGGAGAATCAAGTACTGATCGATTCACCATTGAGAACATTAACTTTAAAAAGACGAATATTATGGTGTTCTAACATTGGCAGATCAAACAAGAAGTTTCAAATAGGAAGCATGTTCTTACTAGTTAAACATGCCTCAATGGCTTCACCAATGGTCAAAAAGACCCTCCCTTCAATTTTCTTCAAAAAATTGGCTAGCCTTAATTTATGTATCACATGCCACCTTGGGTTAGCTAGTGCCAACTGCAAAACAAACATAAACATTAATTGATTCATGTTGTGTATATTCAACAACGTCATTTGTTCAGATATTTTTTGGCTGCTACAACGAAATGTTATTATAGATATAACATGTCAAATCGGTTTCAAAGAAAACTTGACGCTGTTATAATGAAATGTTGTTATAGAGGATGAATTTTATAGAGAGGTCTGACGGCACGTACTTATTGTTCATTTTTTCTTTTCCATGAATTAGACATATAATTGAAGAGGATTAATAGTCACCTGCATTCCATTTGATTCTAGGTCATTCTGCAGGTCCTCAAGAGCAGCTATGCTAGATGTGTCAATGTTGAGCAAATCTACATCCATCAACATTTCAATGTGATTGAATGTTAGTCAAGAAGCTTTTTCAAGAACTATATATAGCCAATAACTTATGCCATCATAAATTACACCAAACAAGCTTTAACTTGGACAATACTTACTTGACATGTCAAGAATAACTAGTTGCACTCTATCTTGATTAGCACTTTCCATGACACCCTCATCTTGTTCTTCCAGTGCTAAGTTTAATATCCTGGATAATAAACAACAAATTAAAGGCATTAAGATCACATTACTACAAAAGAGACATTTAGTGGTAATAAAATTTTCTTTTAGTGGCAATATTTATTTCCGCAAAAGCATCTAGCAGTATTTTAGTTAATGTCATTACATTCAAAGTCGTTAATGTCATTACATTCAAAGTCGTTAAAGCCTTTAGCTACATTTATATATATATATATATAAAGTGTTGGTTATAAATACTCATATTTATTATTACCGCTAAATATAATATAACGATAATTATATTTTTGTCGCTAAATCCTATATTTGTTAGAGTCAATAGATATAAGAGAAAAATGACACAGAATAATATACTCATACGTCATAACATAACTTGTTCGATTGCATAGAATGGGAGTAAGGGTGTCAAATTTTAATAGGCATAATACATAAATATGTCGTTTAACTTGGCTTCAGGTGATATCTTCTCCAACTTTAGATGTGCATAAGTAGACACTTTAACTTGTGGCATAATACACGTAGGACGCCATGTTGGACACAAAAGTGTCATGTAGGACACCAGTACGTATGAAGAATTTGCATATCTATTTGTTCAATTTTATACAAGTTTAAGTATCTACTTGAACACACCCAAATTTAAAAAATATAAATATCAATTATAGCCAAGTTACCGAATATATTTAAATATTATGCAAATTTTAATACATGAAAATGTAACTCACCCAACCACTCAAATGTTTGATTATAAACAAAAGTTAGACCATTTTTAAAGTTGGCCAATTTGGGTTTAACCTATATTGCCCAAATAATACAAATAAAGTTAATTTATCAAAATATTGTAAATAATTTTTTGGGGTTTGCTTAGAATATAATAACAACACTTATAAATAAAAGATAATGATTTTGTTAGTTTGATTTGGTAATTAAAGAAATTTATTTTATTAAAAAATGATTTGAGTAGGACAAATTGGGTTATAACCCATTGTTAAGCCCAAATTGACCTATCCATCTTGACTAGTTTTAAGCAGATTATATATGACCCAATCTATTTTAATTCGTAAAAATTTAATCCAACCCGCTTATTTGACAGTCAGTAAATGTTTATTTATAATTTTGAGGACATACCTTCCTCTAATAAAGTTGGCATTTGCAAAACAAAGCAAAGCAGATTTGACTCTAACAATAAGAGCCCCAGGAGTTGTTGTAGCTATGGGATATTGTTCCATATCTCCAAACAAATCACTTCCTGGAAGCCTTCCTAGTTTTTCTGTCCCAGGCTGGATTGAGTTCAAAATTATCTTTGCAAATGATATACCAACCTGAAATAACATTTAATATGTAAAAACTAGGGAGATCACAAGTTTCAAAAGTTTAATCGCATAAATATTGTGACATATTTAATAGTTTCTTACTTTGTGATTATGATTTCTAGTTATTGATGCTTAAAAACGTATTGAGAGTGATCATATTCATGTTTGTCATCACATATTTAAATATTATAGGATGAATTAAGGTGGAAAATAAAAAAAACCATTTGTGGAGGTTTTTAACGCTTGAAATTGACAAAAACATTTGTTATTAGTTGAATTTTTTGACAAATTGATGATTGAGGTTCGTTGAGGATGTCATTATGAAGTTGAGGTTAAAGTTTAAAGTTATTCGACTCAGATTTGAGCTATCTGGTGATGTTTTTGACCCATTTCGGATCGATTTCCATGGGTTGGATTTCATAACAGGCGAAACACAATTTTTATAAAAGTTTGTAAAATGTTTTACAAATATATAAAATTGTGTTTAAACACCTCTTATAGAGTACTATTATGCATTTTTATACAAGATTGATACATTATTTACAATTATGTATTAATCTATATATCTAGGGATTAGGTATGCAAGATTTAATTACTGATGTATTGATTATTTCATCGTTTATCCTGCATAAAATTATACACATATTTCCTCAAAAATTATACGTATATTAATTATGCGAGTTTTTAAATTGTTAACCAAATACAGTATTAGGCGTGTTTAATTTTATACATAGCAAAAGACTGCCACCAAACATGATATTTTTTATGCATGTGATTCAATACACGAACAATATAATGTAGCTCCTAACCAGTTACCAAACCACCCCTAAATGTATAATATTGTATATCGGATGTATAAATACTATTTTTTCCTAAACACAAACTTGTACAAAATTGAAGAAAAAAGTTACATACCGCAAGGAGAAGGCCAATCTCAACAGATACAAAAAGGACACCAAGAAAAGCAGCAGCACAAGCAAGAAAATCCATCTTATCAACTTTCCATATGTATTTAGCTTCACGTATGTTGATGAGTCCAGGCAAAGCAGAGAGAATAATTGAAGCCAAAATGGCTACTGGAGTGAAGTACAATAGCCTAGTGCAAAATTCAAGTGATATAAGCACTGTTATAGCCATCACTATGTTGGACACTGCTGTTTCACAACCAGCACTGAAATTCACTGCTGTTCTTGAGAATGACCCTGCATGCAGCATTTAGTACGTTGTCAATCATATAATATTTGAAAAAACTACATAATTAGACATACTTTACAACTATATATACTATTATTATTTATATTTTCAAAATATTATGTATCTTTCCACTTATTAAGAGTTTCCTACCATTTGTTGAGGAAGATACACTTAGATACATGTATTTTTGCTACCAGATACACTAAAATAAGGAGAGAGGTGAGGAAGATTCGTTATGTATCCTAGATACATGTGAATCACATGACTAGATACACATTAGATACATGTATATGTATGTATCTGGTGTGATTCGCAAGTATCTGGGATACCAGATAAATAAGAGAGAGGCGAGCGAGATTGTATGTATCCCGAATACATGTGAATCTCCTTGGATACAATTAATCTAGAACAAATTACACCTAATTTTGACCCCATGTATCTTGAGATACATGTTTCTGGACGCACCAAAATCTGGTAAGATACGTAATATTGCAAACTAGAGTGTATCTAAGAAAGTAGCTTCTAAATTAGTGAGATTTATGTAAGTTGTCATAATATTTTTGTTATTTTCAACTATACACTGAAAAAATAAAATAGAAAAGAAATAAAAGGTCCTAGCCCAACTTGTTTCTACAAGGTCATGACTATTTATGGTTAATTAACATATATTAGCACCTCCATTTATCATTTAATTTAGGTAACTAATGTAATTTGATATAAACATTGAGCGCGACTAAATTGTATCTCTTGTACTATTTCGCTCTTGTATTGTATACATTCATTCGCAATATAAAAATACAAAATAGTAGGTTGATACAACCATTAGAGTGATACAATTGATACAACCATTAGAGTGATACAATTGATACAAGTATTTTCCCCTATTTATTCATTCCCTGAATCATATGTCTTGCTATGGAGTATCATACAATGAAATATAGAATACAAAGATAGGTGGGGTGGGGGGGGGGGGGGTGAGAGAGGCGAGAGATCAAGAGGGGGGGGGGAGAGAAAGGGAAAGAAGGTAGTGAGAGAGGCAAGAGGGAGAGGGAGAGAAGGTAGTGAGAGAGGGACGAGAAAGGGAGAGAAGGTAGTGAGAAAGGGAGGAGAGAGGTGAGCGAGACTGGGAGAGAGATGCTAGAAAAAGTGAAGTATAGATATAAAATGTAATTTTTTAAAAATATAACTATGATTATTAAATATATAATACATGTTTGCTATATCATTAAAATTCCCTTAAAATTACTCCTATTATATTTTTCAATTTTACATTTAAATCATCTCGATTATGCATTTCATTGAAGTTGGGACGAGACAAACTTTGGTAAGTAACAAGTTGGAAGCAATTTAATAAGTAATAAAAGAAGTTAAAAAAATATCAAGGAAAAATTATAAACATTCTTATTTGTAAATTATAATAATAATAAGTAAATAAAAGACTGACCAGTTGCAACATAACAAGAAGTTAATGATCCAGTAATGTTCATAACACCCATAGCCAGCATTTCCTTGTTTCCATCAAGACGGTATCCTTTCATAGTAGCGAAAGATCGTCCAACTGCAATAGCTTCCTGTACGTTCAAAGAATCTTTTTTTTTTTTTTTAGAAATTTAATAAACTACAAAACTAAGCAACACTACAATCAACCGTCACTATCACTAGTCATCATTTACAATAACCACCTTATATAACCACATGAATAACTACCACCAATGATCACCACTATCATTTAGTATCACTATCGCTAACTACGTCTGTCATTATTCACCACCATTACTAACTATCACTATCTTATATTCTTAGTTGTCACCACCATCAACCACTACTGTTAGTCAGTACTATCAACACTACAACACCAATGCACATTCTAATGTTGAAAAAAACAAACAATCTTTAGTAGACAACTCTTAATATTTAGATATATATTCAGATTCAAACATCTTAATCTTAATAAAACAATGCTTCAATCATAACGTACCGTGAGTGCGACAAGTGCAACAATTAGCCCAATTTTAGCAGCTTCAGCAGTATGTGGACTATTGAATTGTAATTCATGGAGTGAACTTGGGTTCAACCCTCCAGTGATGTGTTTCACTATCTTAACTCCATGTTTATCAGCTCTTGTCAAGAAAACAAGTAATGTTGACAGTATTACAGACAGCAGTGGTGCCATTGCAGCAAACCAGAACAGTTTCTTGTACTTTCTTGCCTGAAAAAATCAACATGGTGTTCAAAAAATGGTAATTTAAGGGTCATTTGATTTGTGGACAAAGTTGTTCGGGGATTATAGTCCTGACGTTATAATTTCGGGACTAATAATATCAAGTTGAGTGGAATAAGATGAGATATCTAGGATTAAGGTTGGGATTAAATTTATACCGACATGTTTGGTTGAATGTATAAATTCATCCCACACTAAATTTATACTTTCAACCAAACAAAGTATAATTTTAATCTCAAACTTAATCTTGAAATTTCCACCTTATTCTGCGTACCAAACGACCTATTAAAGTTTATGGGTTTTGCCTTCTAAATTTGCCACATATAGTCACTATAGTTATTCGATTCATAATTAAATATTTATATAATGATTTTTTAAATAAAAATACAAGATTTAAACAAAGATTAATGATTCATTCCAACTCGTAAGTAACTCTGTCCCTACTCCTATTCGAAATAACTAAATTATCACAACTTTTGAAGTATTTCTTCTTTTAGTATTTTTTTCTACAACTTTTTAAGACGTACGCCAATACTATCACAACTTTTCATTTAATCTGGGATGGATAAAGAGTAACAGATAAAATCAGAGTCTAATTCAGAATTTAAATTTTATGAGTTAACCTTTAAGATTTTTCTTACTGAAATCTATTAAAATTTTATAATTATCGATTCACACCTACTATTTATTGTGAATTCTTTACCCCATAAATTTATATTCCGCTTAAAAAATACGGTGAGTGAAACTACAGCTATAAAAAGGATATAGTTACTTACCAGATAGTACTTGGTAGAAAGGATGAAGATCAGAAATGAACTCCCAATTATAAAGCTATAAGGATTCAACTGCCAAAAAAAAACAAACATTAAAATTAGCTGATCTTATATATAGCTAATTTAAAAAATATTAATTGAGAAAGACGAAAAAGGAACAAATTGAATTTACAGTATGCATTGATTTGCAAATAGAAGTCAAGACAGAGATGATATCTGTCTTGTTTGTAAAATTTGAAATCCCAAGCAGTGATTTGAGCTGTTGTAGTCCAATCACACAAGCAGCACCAGCCATAAAACCAACAATAGCAGCATGTGACAGAAAATCAACCAGAAATCCCAACCTGTAATTAATCAGTGGCCGAGTCAGAATTTTTATCAAGCGGTTCAAAAGATGTAAACTCACTAAGAAATCAAGGAGGTAAACATCTACTACATAAAAAGTAATTTTGGCCTTATATATAGTGTATTTTTTTTACGAAACTCTGGCTCCACTCCTGATTAGCACTAACATTCATTGACTTACCTAAGTAATCCAAAAGCAGCTTGAAAAACACCCGCGAAGAAGGTCACAGTAAGCACGAGTTTTCGATATGCAATTGGATTAGCAGTAGGATGTTCAAGTTTCGAAATCATTGAGGACAAGAGTAGTGAAACAACAGCAACTGGTCCAATTGCTATATCTCTTGAACTCCCCATCATAGCGTAAATAAGTGGCGGAATAACACTTGTGTCTGATGAGGAATTAATAGACAAAATTGTAAGTAATATGTTTTAGTCTAATTTCATAACCATTTAGCTAGTATAAAAGAATCACTTACATAGGCCATATTGAGGATCAAGTTTTGCAAGAGTCGCGTAGCCAATGCTCTACATGAATAACGAAAAGATAAATGTTGAAACAGGACAGATGTTATTAGTGGAAATTTAGTTAATTAAGTTACCTGAGGGATGCAAAGGCTTGCAAGAGTTAAACCAGCCAAGATGTCCCTTCTGAATTTTGTGACATTATATTCTTTACACCAAGAAAGTGGTGGAAATATAACGTTGAGAATCGAAACGAGTGCAGGAACAGGATGCTTTCCAAGGCATTGAATCTTGTTTTCAAGAGGACAGATTAGTGTTTTCTTGAATGAAGTTTTCAGATTAGATAACAGTCCTGGTGGTTCGGGCACATTAAGTACCCAATCGCGCCTTCTCTCAGAAGCCACAGGTGTTTGAAGTGTTTGGGAGAACAGAGAAAGTTGTACTTTCTCACTCTCAGCAAAAGATTGAAGTGTTTGGGAGAACTCTTTTGTGTTTGATGGATCAGTATTTGTTTCGAGAGTTGGTGTAAACTGTGAAGACTCTGTCTCACCTTCTCTTGTTACGGCCATTTTCTTCGTTTCTCTTTAGAGGAATGATTTCAAGATGAAGTTAATAGCTTGCTAAGGCTTCAAAGTGAATTGAAAACCTTTGACAGAACTGAAGTTTTTCAAACCATACCTTCCAACTATTTAAAAGGCTTCATTAGCTTTATTAACTTGGAAAAATATTAATTTTCTGACTAAAATTTATTCTAAAGAAAGTGAATAGTATATTAAAAGAAAACATATTTTTTCTTTTGCTTTATCGTTCTTTCTAGGGCTAGTAAAGGGATTTGACTTGCGCGCAAGAGAAATGAGTTGTAAGGTAAATTACCCCAACAAATAAGTCAAATATTCCAAAGTCTCTCGTACATATAATTTTAAGATATAATACATAAATATGTCTTTAACTTGGTTTCAACTGACATTTATGTCCTCCAGATTTTTGGGTGTGTACCAATAGATACTTAAACTTGTATAAAATTAAACAAGTAGACACATGTGTCCTATGTGACATAATATACATAGGACTCCACATATGACACAAAATTGTCATGTAGGACACCATTTAGGACGAATGTATCTATTTGTTCAATTTTTATACAAGTTTAAGTGCTTACTTGTGCACATTCAAAGTTAAAGGCCATAGTTGTTAGCTGAAGTCAAGTTAAGAGTCATGTTTATGTATTATGCCTAATTTTAACTAGTTATTACATGTTTCACCTGCTTTTACTACAAAATGGCCAGCACCGTTGTTACTTTATGTTATGCTTTCTCCTAGTTTATATCAAAAGAACTTGTTAAATTGTGAAGGATAATAACGACATTTGCTAAAGGAAAAATACATAAATATTCCCTTTAACTTGGTCTTAGCTCACATTTATGCCCTCCAACTTTGGATATGCACAAATAGACACTTAAACTTGTACAAAGTTGAACAAATAGACACATACGTCCTACATGATATCCGACATGGTGTCCTACGTGTGTTATGCCACGTATGACTTATGTATCTACTTGTTCAACTTTATACAAGTTTAAGTGCCTACTTGTGCACACCTAAAGTTGAATGGCATAAATGTGAAATGAAGTGAAGTTAAAAGGCTCATTTATATATTATACCTTTGCTAAATATCTTTAAGAACAATTGTCACGACCCAAAGTACATCCTAGACGTGACATGGAGTATAGGACCCCGAGAGGTCCTACACAAGCCACTTGACATACATATAACACAACATAATAGAAAATGCGAGAATTTAGAAGAACGCCTCATATCATAAAAGAATTTGACATAAAAGCAGAAGTCTTCCTACTATATCAAATATGTGGTCGGGAAGTAACCCGTACACCATGTACAACATCTGAAAACTAAAGACATAAGAAAGTAAAGTAAAAGTGGCATGGTCCTCGGAACATGAGGACTTACAAACTCTTCGAACTTCAAGGGACCATGCACTAGCCAAGAGCGGGAGGAGGAAGATCATTGGACCCTACATTAGTTAAATAATTTAGGCACAAGTATGCATTAGTACATGAAATGTACTAAGTATGAGGGATATGCAATAAAACGTGAAACATGATCATAAGGGGACATAATAAAAAAATATGATATGCATGACCAAGCTAAGCATAGTAAAACCTTTAAATAAGAATCACAAATTATGAACATGATCAATGCATATTAAATATAACGAAGCTTCATAAAACCTTTGAAAGTAATTTAATTCATTTTGTGGGATATTAGCTTTAACCGACAATAGACCTTGCGAGCTATAACATGGAATACGATGTAACTCCCACATCAAGAAGGGAGAGTCTACTTGCCAAGGTAGAACTTTGTATCATATCATATGCTATTTATGGATCCACTAGCTAGGTCATTTAAGACAATCCTACGGAGGCACGTAGTTTGTAACTAGAGGTTGCTACTATAGATTACTCTATTTGAGCCTCCACCTCAAAGTTCTCTCGGTGCCAAGTTAAATCCCAACGAAATAGTCATAAACATGTAAATATCACCATACATGAAAAAACATGATTAAGTTACTAATCCAAGCTTAAAACATCATAGAGTAGCTCCTTAAACCATGTGTGGGAAAAAATTTCACTAATCATAATTCCTTAATATGAGAAAACCTTTCACAATTTGATTGATGTTCCTCTTAAGCAACCTAGATCATAAACCATTCTTTTTTTCATAAATCATGCTTAACTTTTCATGAAAACATCATTCATAGATTCATAGCTTTTTCAAAAATTCATGCCTTCATAAATTTAAAGTCAAATCATGCATAATGCATAGGTTCAGATGAAATCAATTGAAAATCATGTAATTGAGTCAAAACAATCATAATAAGATCAAAATCAAATAATTGAAGCAACACAATTAGAACTCATGAAGAATTGAATGAAAACCTAATCAATTTGGGTGAAATTGAACTTTGGAGAATTGAGAAACCTCGGGGCTTAATGGGTGAATGGAACCTATTGATGAATTCCTACATACCTTGTTATTTAAGGCCTAACAATGGAGCAAGAAAATATTGAAGACTCAAAGAACCCTAGAAATTCCTTGTGAGCCTTGGAGAGAATACCTTGAGAGCAATTGAGTGGATTTTGGGGAATGAAAGGGACTGGGTAGTTTTCTAGGAGTAAATCAGTTATAGGGTCTATAAACGACGTAGTTTAGCAATTATAAGGGTAAGAAAAAACCCAAATAACCCTGACTTAAAATAATCAGAGTGACCTACGAGTTGGACCTAAGGACTGTAGAAATTCCTACGGATCGTACTGGTCAACCGTAGGTCGAGCTACTGGGGCCTAAATTTTGCCAACTTCCTAGGACACCCCTCTACGGACCGTCTAAATTCTACTGTTCGTAGACCCTATCCGTATACCTCAACTTTAACCCAAAATTTCACCAAGTCTGGAATCTTTCTAGGGAACCCATCTACAACTCGTCAAAAGTCCTACGACTCGTCCTATCGATTCATAGGTCAAACTTCAGAAAGTTGAATTTCTCAAATCTCAAGGTTATTCCTATGAGTGTCATCTACGACCCATAAAAACTTTTACGAATTGTAGACTTATCTCGTAGGACAAAATCAGTAGCCAAAATGAGACCTTTCCTTTTTCAAATTTGGCTTTCCAATTTCTGAGGTGTTACAACAATGTCTTAGACAAACCTCAAAATTTCAAGTATTATTATGATTTTTCTACGAGTTTTCCCTTGATGTATTATGTTAAAAAGTCATCACAAACTTAATATCCAAAACAATGGAAAATCTAAAATGTAGTAATTCAAGAGAATTGAAAGAAGATTTTTTCTGTGAAGTATAAAAAGATTCTATAAATAATTAGAAGCGTGAGTCTGGAAAAAAATAGTTAGGAATATTCTAGAATAGATTAGTAAATACCTCTTACTAGATCCTCTCATCACCACCTATAAATACAATTGTCATTTGAGTTGTAAGAAAATAAGAAAGAAATGAGTGACCAAGTGAGAAATAATTGAGAGCAACAATTTAGAAGATTATTAAAGGGTGAGTGAATGAGAATATCGAGTATAAAATGATTGTAAGGCTGAAGCTAATCCTCACTATGAAATAATAAAATTCAAGAGCAACCAATTGTGTCCAATAGTATTTCAACAAGTGGTATCATAGTCTCGTGGATCAAGAAAGGTTAGCAATTCAAGAAAAATCCTACAAGCTATTGTCGGGAAGTATAAGTTAAGAAGCACTAATTAGTGGAAGGTTTGTAAGCACCCTCAATAACGTTGAGAAGTTCAACGCAAGCAACTTTGGTTCGTGGAGCATAAGGATGCGATATTATTTTCTCAGTCAAGAATTAAGAAATATTATTGGTGGCCGAGACACTACACCACCAACATATATCGATGCAACAAAAGAGTAGAAGGTAAAACTTGAAAGACCATGTATGCTTTTAATGTAACAGTTGAGAATGAGTTCTCACACATGATTAAGAGTGTCAAGACAAAAAACATTTTTTGAAACACATTAACAATTTTCACAAAGAAGAATGATGTGAAATTACAAAAGCTCGAAAATGACCTTTTGTCAATATGGCATCAGAATATGATAATCCGTCAATATTTTTTAAAGATAAAATCTTAATGAGATAAAATATCAAATTCAAATCTAGAAAATACCATAATAGAGACAAGGAGGAGGAGAATCATTGTTCTTGGTCTGAGGCCAGAGTATAAATACATAATTATGAGTATACGCGAGTGGTCCGTAAACCAACTTTATCTGTATTGAAAATTTGTTGGCAAATAAAAAAGATTTGGTACTATCAAGGCTTTTTATAAACTATGAAAGTAAGGTTGTCTTAAGAAAAAGACCAGGCTATCAAAGAAAGAATGAGGAGAAATTCACGATCAGAGAAAGACTTGAAGAATCAGCATCAAAGAAGCTAGCGAGCCAACAAGTAGGTAAACCAAAATTTCAACAATCTACAAATTGATAAGAAGTGTTATAAGTGCGACAAGAAAGGGCATAACGCTAGGGACTATTGGTACAAGAAAGTTAAAGGTAACATAGACACTACTACTCGAAACATGCAAGACGAAGAAGAAGCTTTCCATTTAAATACATCATATGCAGTTGAAGAAATAAATCAACTAGAAGAGATCAACTCTCAATCTGATGGAGAAAATGAGTTAGCACTTGCAATTGTAAGTAAGAAATTGATCAATTATGAACATGATTGAATTATTGATGCAAAATACTCCAATCACTTGATCGACATGAAAAAAAATGTTCAATATGAATTAATATAAATATAGTTGAGTAATGGTGACGATAAATAATTTTTAAAATTGCAAATAACTCATATTGACACAACTTGGTGCCTCATAATAACTCAAGACAAGAATACTTCAAAACGTCTACCATGTTCTGTATATGAAGAACTTATTATATGTGATGCAACTAACAACCTCAGACAACTATATCATGTTTGGGATGAATAACGTAAGAGTATATCAAAATTTAAAAGTTACAATCTTGTCAATCATGAAGAAAAGAATATTAGAGTCAATCTATGTCGTGTTAGTCTAGACAACTTATGTGGAGAAAACTCAAAGTAATGAAACATCTGGTCTATGACATACACATGAGCTATAGCAAACTAACAATCATGATGAACCAATCAAAATTAGAAGGTCTTCCCCAACTTGAAATTAGAAGAGACACTACTTGTGTTGGATTCCAGTATGGAAAAGTACATTATCTTCCATATAGAGAACCAAAGTAAAAAGCCAAGATACTAAAACTGGTGTACTCAGATGTGTTTGGTCCATTAAAGATGCCAACCATCAACAAATACTGATATATGGTAACATACATTGATGACTTCACAAAGTACTAGTAAATTCACTTTTAAACAGAAAAGTTTAAAGAGTTCCAACATACTATGAAAAATAATATCGGAAGAAGAATAAAAAATGTCTCTGTACAGTAATTAATGGGGGGAATACACGTTATGTGAGTTCAGTGGCTATCTTCAAAAGGGTGTGATAAATCAATAATTGACTTATCTAAATACGCCACAACAAATTAAATGGAGTAGATGGAAAAAAAGAAGACATATGGTAGAAATATGCAAAAATATGTGTAATGCATAGTGTGCATGTACCAACAAGGTTTTGGGTAGAACGCATGAATATTATTGTCTACATTACTAACAGGCTACCACAAGCGAGATGAGAATTCATCTCACCATTCGAGAAGATGATACCTATAGTAATTGATTATTTGGATGCATGTGCTATGCGTTCATGCCAGATCATCTTGGCAACAAATGTGATAAAAAATGTTCGTTGTATCTTTGTCAATTACAACGAACAATGAATAAAGGTGTTACGGTCCTACCATAAATCAGACATATGTGTCAAAAATATGATATTTGATGAAACATCATTATGGTGGTGAACTAAAGTCATCCAACTAGATTTAATAAAACTTGAGAATAAAATAGAAGCTAACTAAGAGACAAGAGGAGAATCTGAATCGCCTACACTAGATATATCTTCAAAAAAGGAAAAGAAGAGTTCATGGGAAACTGGAGTTAGTGAAACTCCAAATGTGTTGCAACAAGAAGTCCAAGAAGCACGACAACTGCTAAGCCTGTTAAAGTGTGAGTGAAAGAAACAAGCTAAGCCTGTTAAAGTGTGAGTGAAAGAAATATCGAGTATAAAGAGTTGTAAAATCGAAATTAACCCCCACTTTAATTAAAATAATAAAATTCAAATGGTGAGTAACCAACTGTATCCAACAAAATATTCAGTAGATAGTACATTTTCTTCTTTTTAAAAAACTTATTCGACTCATGTTGAGCACTTGGAATGTAATATTGTCTTCATGATGCATTGCGTGAATTTGAGGTAGCCAATCCTAGAAAAATTGTAGAAAAAGGTGAAGTGTACCCTCCCTATTATTTCTATTTTTCTACAAGTTTATAAAAAAGTGAAATATTCTCCACCCACAAAATGTTATTCACAAAATAGTAATGGTACCATCTACCAACTTAGCTAGTGCCTAGAATGCAACTATGCAAAGGTCACCAAGGGATATTGATGTAATGCTTTGGATATTGATGTAATGCTTCATCAAATTCTTATCTCCTTTGGAGGTCTTTATTCTCCAATTAGTCCCACCATTTCCTCATTCAAGCTTAAGCACACATGAAACAAGTTTCAAGTTTATCTTCTTATCTTGCTCATAATGAAGGGCCAAGAACAAGTATTTGCACTGCTTATATATATATAGAGAGAGAAACTTTTTTGTTATATTTGGAGAAAAGGTTCAAACTAGTTTTTTATTTTGGGCTTAGACTCAAAGTCATCTTTGTTCGTTCACATGGTACATTATGTTAATAACATCTGCATGTTTGCATTTTTTTTATCTTCTCCAAACTTTAGTCTATTTTTTAACATTGATAATTTCCTCCACAGTTTAGTGTATGGAATGCTTAGTTCTTTCTCTTTGTTGAGTATAAACAAAAATCCCACGTTAGAGAAGTTGAAAAGAGAGACAAAAGTTTGAAGGAGGACAAAAGTGATCTAATGTTACAAACATGCAGGGCAATTAATTAATGCACCATATAAAAAAATAACAAATAGAAAAAGCTTATGATAGAGTTTCTTATAATGTAGGGTGTAATGCAGGGCTATTCTGTTTTCTCAAGTCTGATTATATCTTCTTCTTTTTTTTCATTTGGTTCGGTGTTTGGTACTCGTATTGGGGTCCGACTAAATCTTGATTTGTCCTGAAAAGTCTCATATTAAGGTAAATCGCTCTCTAACAAAGTCAACTCTGTTATTATCCAGGACTCGAACCTAAGAACTCTGGTTAAGGATAAAAAAGTACTTATCAATTCACCACAATCATCATTGGTACTTCGATTATATCTTCAATAATATATTGTTTCACGAAGAATAACGATCAAAGGTACAGAGATTTGGTGGTGTTTCTTTAAAGTCAAAATAGACATAGACATGCATAATCCGAAGCTACATTCAAATAACAATATAGCACTTCAAAATTGACTGTTGTTTGTGCTCCATTAGCTATTAGTACATGTATGAGAAAAAATATTCTAAAATCAACTCTCTTTTGTGTTCCATGGTCCACAATATTCTGATGACTCTATTAGTTAGTGAGTAAATAATTAAAGTGCTACAAGTTTAATGAAAAGTTAAAACACCTTTATGTCAGAGGACAACTATTTATTACTATGTGGAATTGGTGAACCCTATGTTAGTTATTTAGCCAAATATCCTGTCCATATACAAGATTTGTTACCACCTTGCCTATTTAACAGGCTCTATTCATTTACCAATGCTTTAAGGTTGGTCATGATGTGATATGTCATGGATGAAGTAGCATGATCTTCACAAGGTTACTGTATATAATAATGTTTTAAGAAAAAGAGAAGAACTAATTAAGTCATGATATACATACCAAGGATAATTGTAGCATTTGGAGATATGAGCTAGATTGACTCAACTAGGGTTAATTATACCACCAAATGATGTGGTTCAGTGGATGGGACAACTCCTTCCTTAATCAGAGGTCTCGTGTTCGAGTCCTGAGTTGAGTATGATGATAGAGAGCGTTTCCCGCTGAATAGGGTCATACGCTGCACAAATCCAAAATAATTGGACTCTAATGCGGATATTGAACACGAACTGAAAGGAAAAAAAAACTAAGGTTAATTATGAGGTATCTTCATGGTTGTAATGGTATTCTTTTGTTCAGGATTACAAGAAGAAGAATCTAAGAATAGTACTTCCTTTATCCAAATGAGTAAATGCTAAATTGCCAGAAAATTTAGCCAAAAATTTAAAAAGTCTATAATATTTTTTTTATTTTAAAATAAACGGATCTTTTTTCCATTTTTTAATTAAAAGATATTAAAGTTAAAATGGTAAAAATGTTCAAAAAGAAAAAATAACATAGGTAAAATACCATTCTAGCCAAAAGAATTTTTCCTATCCAAATTATGTGACATATTATCCTTTTTACTGTATCCAAAAAAGAATATTATCTTTTTATAAATAGAAATAAATTAGTAATTATAAAGTTTCTCTTTCATTTTTTGTGAAATGATTTATAACCATACAAATATTTAATAGATCATCAATTTTAAAAGTTTTTTTTTTCGTAAAAATTTATATTAAATTAAATAATATCACATAAATTGAGACGAAGTATCATACCATTTAATTTGGTTCCTCCAAATGGTGTAAATACTATTCCACTTCGCGTCGTGTGATTTCCTCAACCTACCACATTTCTCCATTAAATTAATGGTGTTTGCTTTTCCCTATTCAAATCATGACCTACTAATTAATCTTCTCCATATTTCAGTCTCTATACACATCTCCACTATGGATGAACTACATTTACTCTACAACTATCATAATATGTAATCAACCTGATTATTATATATATTCCTTAATGATTAGCAAAAAAAAAGAAAAAGAATATCGTTTTGTCAAGTATGATTAAACTACTTCCTCTGTTCACAAAATTAGTTCACTATTTTAAAAATAATTTTTCACTTTTATTTGTTATTTTTTAAAATATTAAGAAAAGATGATTATTTTTTTCATTTTTTACTCTTAGGCATTAATTATTTATTCGTCAAATTGTTTTTCAAAACCTAATACTTAATATCAATTGATAGAGATAATGTAGTAAAATAATTTTGTCTATAATTATTTTTTCTTAATAAGTGTATCAAGTCTAAATAGGATAAATAAAATAAAGGGAGAAAGTATAGATTTGCTTTCTTTTTCCTTTGCATGGACAGAAATCTCAAATAATGCATATGAGAATTTCGATAATCCATTTATATGTCCCATCCTTATTACTTAATTATATGAGTATATTTTAACTTTTCACTGCATAGAAAAAAGCCTTTCATCACATTTTAAAAGTGTTGCACGAAATTTACTTTTGAGGTATATGTTTATGAAGTGACTTTTTTCTTTAATCGTCACCTACATTGATATTTCTAAATTTTTAAATTATACTTCTCATGAGCAGTGTATTAGAAGGAGGAAATAAGGCAAGTCGTGTTATGTAATATCAGACAAGACATAAGTCTCGAGACATGAAATATAATAGCCCCATGACATGACCTTTTAATTAATTATAAGTTAATACAAGTTGTATAATAACACCAAAATCTAGAAAGTACTGTAAAAGTTTAAGAAATTTATAAAGGATTAAAGGAATTCACAGAAAATAAAATATCTACCATATTCACTATTAGAAACAAAGGTCTTTTCTATCATGAATTAATGAAAAAATTATGTTATAAAATATGATTTTTATATCTATTTTTTACCTAACTAGCTTATTGAAAAAACGCACGGAGAAACAGATTCGCAATAAAATATTGAGAAGCTTCTTAATTTTTTTTTGTGAATTGAATACACTATTATTTTTCTTTGCTCACTGATTCAATCAAAATATATGTTGTGAATAGTCATTGAACACCTCCCTATTGAATCCATACTCCATCAACCTCTCTAATACTAATATAACTCTAATCAGCAACCAACAACCCCTTATTTCTCAACAATATGTCTCCATGTGTTTTATTATCTCCTTTTCTATTTAATCCAAAATAAACAGGAAAGATAGAATTATAAAGAATATACATATTTTAAAGATTTCGAGTAGATCGTCAGCGAGACTCCAAATGGCAAAGCTAAAACCCCAAAGTACTAAGAAGATAATAGTTTTTAAAAAGATGCATAAATATATTAAAGTTACTTTCTCTCAAATAAACATAAAAGAATTAATTTAATAATTAATAATCAGACATCAAATTCTTTCACTAGTAAACTTTTTTGAACAAGAAGAGGAAGCAAAATAAGAACTATTTTTGGCAAAATAAAAAATACGAATAATAGATGTACATGTCAAGAGGCAGAAGGACGGAAATCGAACTTCAAAAGTATTTTTTCTATTTTACTTTTACATGCTTTCTTTTGAATATATATATAAACTAAAATAGGGAGAAAAAAGAAAGAAAAAATAAAGGCAAAAAGGAAAATAGAGAAGCCATTCAAAATTACACTTTTTCGGACGCACATTTTCTCTGCATATTTCATGTTAGTTCGGAACGATCCACTTAATTTGCACTTTGATTATTAAATTGTATATAAGTAATATTTTTTTCATCTCAATTTATGTAATACATTTGATTAAATATGAATTTTAAGAAATATATACGGACTTTATAATGTTTCAAAGCTATCGTTAAAATAAATATTTTTTTTAATAAAAGAGTACATCTTTTGTGGAATTTTTGCCAAAAAAGTGAAATCTAACATGAGTAAAATATTGATAGTGTCATTAAATATTTTACGAAATAAAGAAATATGTAATTCTATTTGGGGCAGGCTAAAAAAAAAATGTGTCACATAACTTGAAATAGAGTAAATACTATGTTTCCTAGCATTCTTTTACTATATATAAAATTAATATATGTTTGATGTGTAATTTAAAAACTCACAATACTAATATATATATAAAAAAAATTATTGATTCGAATTCCACTTCAGTGCTATGAATAATTCGTCTGTGATGGAGTATTAGATGGTCTGAGAATAAAATCTCAAATTAGTGGTTCACCCATTGTCATTGAAGAGAATCAATTAGCTTCATTGGAACTTAATTATAGAAAATAAATTTTCATGTAATTATAACATATATAGTCTTTTTAATTTAACGATTGTAATCGATGAATTTTGTGGGTTGTATTTTCCAATTATGTCGTATAATATTTATTTTATACTCACTAGCTAGGAAACAATTTAGCCATCAATTGATCAAGTAAACTTTGGGAAAACTGTTTCCTTCCTCAAATCTTATGCGGCGCAAATTTAAATTAGTTGGGGCTTCAGTGCAGGTATCAGAGATTGGGTGTGTGTGTGGTAGGAGGGAAAATATTTTCCACTAAAAATGAATTCCTAAAAAAAAATTCTTGATAAACAAGTGAGTTTCTTACTTATTTTCTAGTGTTTGGTAATTAAGCAAAAAAAATATTATGACAAAACATTTATACTTATCTAGCAGAACTCTATGGCGACATGATGGGATGGGAAGGGGAGTTGGGTTCAATTCGGGAGGGTGCGGTGG
This sequence comes from Solanum etuberosum, assembly GCA_029582245.1. Lineage (NCBI taxonomy): Eukaryota > Viridiplantae > Streptophyta > Magnoliopsida > Solanales > Solanaceae > Solanum > Solanum etuberosum. The sequence continues at coordinate 36,506 of JAJONR010006348.1, forward strand.
GATGGTCAAGGGGGATTGGATGGGTGGGGAGGAGACAGTAAATTTAGAATGCCACCAAAATAATATCCGACAAATGTATATATAATCTTACATATGATATATAATATACATATTTTATACATAGTATATATTTGAGCGGCCTAATATGTTAAAAGCCCAAAAAGAAGAAAAAGCTAATGGGCCGAATGATGAATGGACTGTTAGCCTTAGATGGACTCTTGTTAAACAGCAATTAGGCCCATTATTTCTTGCTTCAAGTTTTTCTACTTGAGTTGTCAAAAGTGTCTGAATATTGCCTATCAACTCTATAAAGTTCAAGCAACATATATATTTTTTCTTGGGAGTCTAGACAATATTCAAATATAATTGTTTTTCCAAGTTATAAATCCATTTTCATTTTACAAGTGGAGCTTCTTCTTTTTGAAGTTATGATGATCTAAAATATATTTGGTAATATTGGTCATGTTTGAACAAAGTCTCACAATAATAGCTGAAAAGATTGAAAACCTACATATAATGCATAAGATCTTTGAATGGTGTGTGACATTTTGAAGAAAATCGTACAACAATATCACACCTTATTACAAGTACTTTTGGGCTGATTTAGCCCAATAAGTAGTATTCACAACAAAAGGGACTAAAAGAACACAATTCACTTAAAGATAAATTTCAAGAATAACCACTCATCTCATAAATTATTACAATATTGCAAGCTGCTGTTAAATGACAATAATTAATACATAAAAAGAAGATTCATTTAAAGAAAAACAAGGGCAGATGAAAATAATTTATCAAAGAATTACTAAATTAATTAAACAAAGAAAGACCAAAAAAATAAAAGATATGAGTAATTTTTTGCCACTAATTTCCACAATTATATGCTTCTCTTTTTCTCCATCCTATGCAAAGATCTTCTTCTCAACCCATAAAGTTGCCTTTCCCACACATCCCTATGAACAATTCTACTACTATTTTCTGAAGAGTCCCTCAAGCTTAGGCTGATAATCATAATTTTCGCGTAAAATAAGATCAGAGAGAGTCTCGTAGGCCTTTTGTAACTCAATAAATCGTCTCGTGGATTCTTCTTTGTTTGAATGATCATGGCAAACATCGGGATGATATTGAAGAGCCATGCATCTATAAGCTCTCTTTACATCATTAATCCCTACGTTATTAATATTCTCAGAGCGTAGCGAGAGAACTTCATAGAAATTGTTGGATTTTCCACTTTGCATACATGATGTAATATTCATTTGATGACTACTATTAATCTTCTCTTTGTTCTTTGCGGGTTTTGGAATATTGAAAAATTTGTTCATGTTCAAGGAAATAGTGATCTCCATTGTCATGAATGCATGTGAGGAATATTAATGTTTGACAAAAGAAAAATGAAATAGTAAAGGGGTATATATATGTGTATAAGCATGATTAAATATTAATTTGTATGACTAATTACACTATGTTGGTGATTTAATTCTTAATAAAATTAAAAGATTTCTTGTTAAGTGTAACGACCTGTTCCCGTCGTTATGGAAAAGCCAAGGGGAAAAGAATTGGGGCCAGAAAACTTTTGAGTAGTGACTTGGAAATTCCTAGTCTAGTCCAGATTTGGGCGAAATCTGAGTCAGGTGAGATCTAGGGAAATCTGGTAATGAATGAGAGATTTAATTATGAATTTGATCACATGAGTGGATAGCCAAGATGTTAGGGAGCCCATACGGCTTTACAGAATCGAATTCGGGAGAGTAGAACCCCCGAAACTGATCTTAGCGTGAACGGGTAGTTTTTGAACGGTTGAAGGTGTGTTGTGAAATGGGAGTTGGAAACTCAAATTCCGACTCTCTGTCTCCGTGCAAGCCGCCAGGGCGGGATTATTTCCGTCAGGGCGGGCCGCTGTGGAGGGATGGGGTCCGCCGTAGCAGGCCAGTCGCGACTTAAGTCGGGGAAAAACTTCAATTTCGTTATTTTTCTACAACTTTCGTTCTTGAGAACTAAGAGACGACCCAAGTCAAGTTCTTGACAGTTTTCCACCTCTTCTAGCTCTAAAGCTAAGGTTTTTACTCCCCTAATCTGTTTTTCGATCCGTAGAAGTTAGATTCTTGGGTAATTATCATTGGGGGGAGGGGGGGTTTTGACCTGAAGTTAATGGTGGAAAAACCCCTAAGTTGGGTATTGGGATCTTGGGTCTGGCCTAGGGTTGATAATGTCGATTGTAATTCGGGTAATTAGGCCTCGTTTATTGATCCTTGCTTAATTGATTGTTTTTAGACTACGACCAAGCGGAAAGAATCCGGAAAGGGAAGGCTCAAGAGTCTTAGGAGGATTCAAGCTTAGTTTCGAGGTAGGTGATGGTTTGATTTCATGTTTGTGTGATATATGTCGGTAATTGCTTCATTGTAATGCATGCATGTATGTGAATGAGGCACTGTAGATCAAACCTAATGAAATGAGTACGAATGAACAATTGCATGTCATGAGCCTAATACTTGATTGTATGATTATGAGTATGTACATTATGGGTGTGATTGTGATTGTGGTTGTGCTGCTTGGATCAGGTGTCACGTACCGACACATACATTGGATCGGGTGTCACATTCCGACACATACCTTGGATCGGGTGTCACGTTTCAGCACATATATTGGATCGGGTGTCACGTTCCAACATACTAACAGTTTGGGTATGGGTTTCATGAGAGGACCATTGTACTGTCGTATTTACTTGTTATTGAGAATGTGGAATTGTACATTGCTCCTGAAATGATAACTGATTTATATATTCGGTATATGCGTGTTTGTTGTGTTGTGATTACTTGTATACGTTTCGCTTACTGGAATAGCCGTGTGATCCTACCAGTACACTGTGGTTGTATACTGATACTGCACTTGCTCGTTCTTTGTTGAGTACAGGGCATCTTCAGGTGGCTACGGATAGACCTCCACTAGGAGATTAGAGATCGAGACTGGATTCAAGGGTGAGCCAGTTCTTTCAGGCTGCCATGGGTCCTTCAATTTTGTTTAGTCCCTTCCTTTCGGACTCAGACTGTTCTAGTAGTTTTGCTTATGTTAGTTTCGGGTTGTACCCCTTTCTTAGACTTGCTTATTTTAGTAGTTTTGGTACAATGACTTTCAGATTCTAAGGGTTGTTTTCCGCAATAGTTTTGATAGTTGTCTTGGTTAAACTTCGGAGTTTATGGGAACTCCATATTTCTTAGACATTTAAACCTGCTTCCATATCTTTAAATGTTCTAGTTTTAATTACCTTGTTTAGTTGGGTTGTAGTAATGGTTCTCCCACCGGAGGGTTAGTGTGAGTGCCAATCACGACGATCTGGATCGTGACATTAAGACGCGGTTTTATGTATGTTGAATGGTAATTTGGCGTGAAGTTATCGTCTTCTCATTCATGTTGGTTTTCTCTTCATTTGTTATTATGTGTGTCACTGTATAATATATATGTATATATATACTAGTTTGTAATTTATCGGTTTATTCTTACTTGTTCACTATTTTAAAAAATAGATTTTTAATTTTACTTGTCATTTATAATATATCAACAAAAGATAGTTATTCTTTTTTATGTTTTATCATTAGCATTAATTACTCATTTTCCAAAATTTAATACCATACATCAATTAATAGATATAGTATAGTAAAATAATCATATCAATCACTATTTTCTTCATATGTATGATTCAAACGTGATAAGTAAAAATAAACGGGAGAGTATGTTTTAGATTGTTAGTTGCAATTTCACTGATAATTATGATAAAAAAATTAAAGCAAAATCTAATTCAAATAGGTACATTTTAATAAATCCAAACTATGTTGCGACACAAAAACCAACCATTAAAAGATTATAACAAACCTCCATCGCATATATAACTGTCATTTTAATTTTCATGGTTCATTAAAATAATAATAAATATAAACTATAATTAGTAATTTATTTTTATTTAATAAAATAAAATTACTTCCTCCTAAAATACGGTGCTAACTTTTATTATTAAAATTATAATTGAGAATAATTATCAATTATTTTAAGCTGAAATGACAATTAATTTGAGACCAAAGAAATTTTCTATTTCGTTTAGCTAAATGCTTAAATACATTAAGAAAGCCCCAACAGACATCTTGAAACCAATTCAAATGAATAAATTGATTAAATGACCTATTAAATATTATATATTACTAGTCTTAGCAGTAGTTTCTAGTTTTCCATACATAGCAGTAGAATTCTAACCCTACCTAACAAATTATTAAACCTATATATTTAAAAAAAAAACGTGAAAAAAATAATTCTAACTAATATCGTGCCACTAAAATAGGAAAATATCCCTTCCATAATTATAGATTTTTATAACTGACATAAAATAATGAATTCCTTAATTATATATTGATATAATTTCATATAACATTTACTGTATGAAAATGTGGTATGATTAATGAATTAATACCATATGTGATTTGTAGAGTGCAAAATGTATAACTGATTTGATGTATAATATTGGTATAAATTATAATATTATATTATTTGTAGACTTGTGAGTATATATTGGTATGGTTTATGATTTCGAATGAATTATATAAAATACGATTAAGTCAAAAATATTATATTATATATTTTTATGTAAAATTTACTTTATGGAATGTGGTATGCCTACTGAACAAAACTATGTGATTCGTACAACTGCTTTAATGTATAACATTGGTATAAATTATGATTTCGTACTATTTTCTGAACTTGTGAGTATATATTGATATGAATTAGATTCAGATATAATTAGTCAACTGTATTATATTGATATAATTTCATATAACATTTACTATAACAGACTTAACGTATAATATTGGTATAAATTATGATTTTATATTATTTGTATACTTCTGAGTATATATTGGTATGGTTTATGATTTATATGAACTATATAAAATACGATAGATGTTGAATGATGTATTCAAAAATAAGATCAATCAAATGTATAATTTTGATATTTGTTTACTCTTGGTCCAAAGTAAAATTATCCGCTCTAATGATCAATTTTCAAGAAACGTGACAATCTTTTATAAATATTTGTTCGCTCTTGATCTTGCTTTGAGCTGCTGAAATTTCTCCGTATTTGGAATAACTTCTCTTCTAATATTTGGTCCACCAAGTTTGCTTCCAACAATAACTATTTCTTAAGATGATCAAACAGAGACTCCTTAAATTATTGAAATTGCTTATCATTGAGGCGTTCCCTAAGTTGATCAAAAATATTGATGTAGAAACGCCAATGAGTATATCTCTTTCTTTTCCTGAAGTAATAAAAATGTACTTTTTAAAAAGGCCAAAAAAGTAAAAAAGTACAACAATCACATATATTTCAAACAATCACATAAAATCAATAAAATTATAAATACTAAAAATGAATACTAAATTATTCATTGAGTATATGCTTTTGATATAAAAATTGGAAATAAGAAAAAAATTAACCTAATCTAATCAATAATGACCTGATTTAAAAATAAATTAAGAAATGTCATTTTGATACACATTATATACTCGCATACAACATTAATTCACATTGATGTATCAAATTGGTATAACATTAATTTTTTGGGGTAGAAAACATGATAATGTACTTTAAAGGTCTACTTCATACTCGCACCCACAAATAATAAATTCAATTTTTTATACCTATTTTGCATACAAATGAACATAACTCGAGTTCATACAAAAATTTATGCGGAATATATATCAATCAATAAAAATAACATGCAAGGTTTAAAAATATAAAAAAAACAGCAACATAAAATATGAAAAAAGATTGAACTTCTTATACCTTTTGAATAACTCTCTTTTTGGAAATTTGATTTCTTCACGCACACATTAATTTTGACTCTTTCGCTAGTGAAATCTCACCCTTCATATTTTTGTTTTTTATAATTTGTTTCTTTCACAAAATCTGAATTTGAATCTTTCGACTAAGTAAAATCGATATTCTTACATTTTTTTTGTTCTGTCATATTGCTTCGTTGAACGAATTTCAACGAGAACAATGTCGCTTTTGTTGGCCTCCTTATGATCCTTATTTAGTGCTAAGAAGAAGGGCATGAAAGAGAAATCAAAGGCAAAGAAGAAAAATAAAACACGGGTTCTTAAGTTAGAATATAAACTAATAAAATAATACCCTCATACAACTTATACTAGTTGTACATCAGACATTTTAAATTTTTTATTGTACAAGTTGTATGAGGGTATTATTTTATTAGTTTATATTCTAATTTAAGAACAGTGTTTTATTTTTCTTCTTTTCAGACATTTTAAACTTTTTATTGTACAAGTTGTATGAGGGTATTATTTTATTAGTTTATATTCTAATTTAGGAACAGTGTTTTATTTTTCTTCTTTTCAGACATTTTAAACTTTTTATTGTACAAGTTGTATGAGGGTATTATTTTATTAGTTTATATTCTAATTTAGGAACAGTGTTTTATTTTTCTTCTTTTCAGACATTTTAAACTTTTTATTGTACAAGTTGTATGAGGGTATTATTTTATTAGTTTATATTCTAATTTAGGAACAGTGTTTTATTTTTCTTCTTTTCAGACATTTTAAACTTTTTATTGTACAAGTTGTATGAGGGTATTATTTTATTAGTTTATATTCTAATTTAGGAACAGTGTTTTATTTTTCTTCTTTTCAGACATTTTAAACTTTTTATTGTACAAGTTGTATGAGGGTATTATTTTATTAGTTTATATTCTAATTTAGG